>RJWT010025800.1:0-16034 GCA_004365215.1 Cuniculus paca | reverse complement strand
CTGCGATACAAGTGAATGATATATTAGGTTAAATGATTTTTTTTTACTGCATTTGTGGATAATTCATGGGAAAAAAGATCAAACACTAAAATGGAAGAGGGGGTGTAAATCCTGAAATAAAAGTCTTTGCTAAGATGTTTTTGACAGGTTTTTGTGAATTAAGTACTCTGTAATTAAGACTTTCAGAGATTCTAACTACTTTGTGCTTGTATGTTAAATATATTCAGAAGATGGCTGATCCTTGGCAGGAATGCATGGATTATGCAGTAACGCTAGCAAGGCAAGCTGGAGAGGTAAGAGCTAAAATGTTCCCAGCCAAGATATGATGGATATAGAGTGTGCGATTAAGTACATATTTGATTAATCTACATTTGTTTTCATTTCAGTAGAACTTTAACTGGAGTGAATATTTCAATTTTATTAAAACTTTTATGGTGACAGTTGCAAATCCAAAGTTGAATATAATACTGTGTGATTTTTGTGTCTAGAAGGACATAACCATTGAAGACATATTTTATAAGATGTAAGAAATTTTTATGAGCCACACATTGTGGCGCATGCCTGTAATCCCAGCACTCGGGAGGCTGAGGCAGGAGGATTACTGCAAGTCCGAGGCCAGCCTGACTATAGCCTGAGTCAGAGGCCAGTCTGAACTGCACAGCGAGATCTTGTCTAAAAAAGACAAAGAAAAAAAAGAAACAAGAAAAGAAGAAAGAAAGAAAATTTTATGAATTTTTATGAAATTTTATGAATAACTTTTAAGACAGATTGAATGTTTTAAACCATTTGTATATTTTATCTTTTTGTTTGTTGTAAAATACCTTATACCTTTTCTATTTGCTTACCAAAAAATCATTTTAGGTGATTCGTGAAGCTCTAAAAAAAGAAATGAATGTTATGATTAAAAGTTCTCCAGCTGATTTGGTAACTGTTACTGACCAAAAAGTTGAAAAAATGCTTATCTCTTCCATAAAGGAGAAGTATCCAACTCACAGGTATTTTTTACATCAATTTCAAGTGATAAAATTAAGCCTGTGTTAGACTAAAATTTGATTCCAGATACAGAACTTTACTTTAGTTATCTTAAGCTGAGAGGGCATTTGTTTTGAAGGTGTTGGGTAGCTCAGGACCCTTTCCGAGGGAAGACGTCTTACCTAGGTGACACAGGAGCAGTTGCTTAGGATGGCACTGGTAGCCTTGCTCTTGACTGATGGTTTTAAATACTTCCTGACAGCCAGGCATGGTTGCACATGCCTGTAATCCCAGCACTTGGGAGACTGAGGCAGGAGGATGACTGTGAGTTTGAGGCCAGTCAGGGCTACACAGGGACTTCAAGGCCAGTCTGAACTATGTATCAAAACCCTGTCTCAAAAAAAACCAAACCAAAACAAAACAAACCTTTCTAACCAACCTATATCTTTCATCTCATTAGTTTAAAATTACAAATCCTGGGCAGGAACATGTTGCTGAGCTCAGTGATTTGCCTGAGATCAAGGTGCTAGTAATCAGGAAAGAGGAAGTGTTTGGATTCCTCCATAAGAAGAGGAATGTTTGGATGTTGGCAAGCAAGCACTTCACACTGGCGTGTTTTAAAAGTTTAGTTATGTTCACTATGTTGCAGGCTTTTTAGTGTGGCAGAGTAGAGGTAGTTTTAAGGAGTTGGGGAGAAAATCCTAAAATCAGGGTCTCTCTTACAGACCCAGAAATACTGCCATCAGTTTGAGTGTTAGCATTGCCATTCTGTACGTCTTCCTTGTCATTCCATTGCCATTCTTGGTCTTTTAGCCATTGAGAAGAAAAAGGTATAGCTAAATATACTTTCTCCCAGTAAAAAGGTCTACAGCTAAGAGAAAAAAAAAAGTGAAAATGATTAAGACAGTTCAGTGTTGAATAATGAAAAATAAGCAAAATAGTTAAAAAGCAGTGAACTCAGACACCAGTGTTGAGATTTACGTAGAATTTATAGTAGGGAAGATACGCACACACGTAATTTTGGTGGGTTATTTGCTTTCTCATTAATTTATTTGGTGTCCTCTGAATTAGTTATCTCTTACTGCAAAGCAAATTACCCTGAAAACCTAGAGCTCTAGACTACAAACTTTTCTTATCTCACAGGTTTCACTGGGATGGGAGTATGAGTTTTTCAGCTGAATGGTTGTAGCCACCGTCTCTCAAAGGAGTTACAGTCACAGCTGCAGTCATCTCAGGGCTTGACTAGGACTGAAGGGACTGTTCATTTTTGTGATGGTTGGCAACTTCATTTCCTTGTGGGTTTTCTGCTGGCAGCTTCCTGCAGTTCCTCACAGAGGCCTTTTCTTACCCCAGCTCACAGCATGGGCCAGGGAAGATGAAAGAGAACAAGATAGAAACCATGGAACCATTTTTTGTGAACAAGTCTCCAGAACTACATGCTGTTGCTTCCAGTTCCTGTTGTTGGTTAAAAGTAAATCATTGTGTGCAGCACACATGCAAAACAAGGAGTTCTAAGCTCTGTCTTTTGAAAAGCAGTGTCCTGAGAGCTTGTGGGCTTAATGATTTCTTGTCTGCTGTAAATGTGCTTTTCCATATGTTTGTACATTCATGTGTACCATTAGTTGCCCTGGTATTGTAACTTTTCATATGTTTTGTTCTGAGGGAAATACAATAAACCTTTGTCACTTGTGTTGGTTTCTACAGGAAGAAAAAAGGAGAAAAATAGTGTACCAATTTTGATTATGTTTTATAGTAGATTGTAGCTAAGGAAATGTTATGGTTTGAAGTAGTTGAAAGCAATGTAGAGATGAATTTGTCTTTCTTGCTTTTAGTTTCATTGGTGAGGAATCTGTGGCAGCTGGGGAAAAAAGTGTCTTAACTGACAACCCCACATGGATCATTGACCCTATTGATGGGACAACTAACTTTGTACATAGGTATGTTTCTAAAGTTTTAATGTAATCACAGTTTATTAACTGGGTAGACCTTTAGAGGACTCTGTTCAGGAACATTTACACTTTAGGGAGTTGTATAATTTATGCTTCTTTAAGTCTCAGAATGTGCATATAAAATGTTAATAGTAGAGCAATATATATTATGCTGAAAACCTTATGTCACATAACGGGAAAGTGAAGAAAGAGTAGTGTTTTAGGTTTGTCTTGTGTTGTGCACCATTCTTTTTCTTGCTATAGTAGAAAAACATAAGGAAGCAATATAAATGCTTTGAGATTAATACAAAACTAATGAGGTCACTGGAGGAGCATTGTCTATAAAAGATAAATTTCATCTGGGAGAAAAGTATTAACAGTATTTAGGATCAACAGACTTGGACTTGAATATTATTGCATCTTTTATTGACTTTGTGACCTTGGGCAAATTAATGAGTCTTTGAAACCTCAGTGTTTAAAATATATACAAAATGGCCATATTAGTGGTACCTGCCTCATATAATTATTTATTGTTGGGATTCCCCAAGTAGTCCATTTATATAAGAACTTAATGTAGTGCCTGGTACACAGTAAGTATATTATAACTCATTGTATTATCAGAAGAAAGCCTGATAAATTGCTGGTGAGAGTTAAAGTTTGTACCTAGTTTGATGGGATTGAATATAGAGGTTATATTTGAACTTGAGATGCAGCTGTGTAACTCTGCTACATGTGGAATCATTAGTCTACAAAGCTAAGGTCTAGAATCTATATATGATAGAATGTTACATCTTTTAAATGTGGATAGTAGTTCAGGGTATATTGTAATATTAAAAGTTAAGACATTATATACAGTGTGATTCTGTTTTGTTAAATTAAAAACTCAAATATTAAGTATTTGAGAGTTTTTATTTTAAATAGTTATATTGAACATAGTTTGTTTTCTTCAGTCCAGTTTTCTTGAGTCAGAATTTAAAACTGTTCAAACTGTCCTGCGGCCGTAGAAATTGCTGTAGTTGCCAGTTTCCTTTTAAATTTGCAAAACTTCAAGTTTGGTGTTGGAGTGGGGACAAGTAACACTTTTTTTGGTTCCTGGGTTTACCACAGGACCAAGCTACAGTATGAGGAAATAAACAGAAAAAGGAGTATTTTCTTTTTAAGAATCCATGATCAACTTGAAACTTTTTTTCAATTTATTGATTTTTTTGTTTTGGTTTTTTGCAGGACTAGAGATAAACCCAAGGCCCTTGTTCTGACCTTCTTTCCCACCTCTTTTGTACTTTTTATTTTGAGACAGTGCCTCCCTAAGTCATTACTGTACCCAGGCCAAGTTTGAACTTGTGACCCTCCTGCTTCAACCTCCCAGAGTGCACCAACTATCTCATTTTTATTTAAAAAAATTTTTTACACAGTTTTATATATAAAACTATATTCATAACACTTGACACTCAACAGATATAAAAGAACATTTAGTATAAAATACACTTCCCCCCCTTTTCTTCCTTAGTTTCTGAGGATCTGTTTCTGGAAGTAGCTATTGTTAATCAGTTTCTTAAGAATCCTTTCAGACATGTTTCATTCCTGTAGAAGCATCTGCACATAGGAATGTATTTATGTTATATGTACTACTTCCTCCTTCCTTTCCACTTGTGTGTACTATAAACACTGCTGTATTTAACTTTCTTGGGGGAGGAGGGATGAGACTGTATATGAAAACTTTGGGAAGCACTTATGAAAAGATGAATTTTGTTGAAATTAAGTTCTGTCTTGGTAAATTTGTGGGTTTTGTCTCTTTTTTAAAGATTTCCTTTTGTAGCTGTTTCGATTGGCTTTGTTGTAAATAAAAAGGTATGTTGTTTTAAATGTACAATTCATAAAGTGCCTTGCTATCATTTTCTGAGGAGTAGATGTGTCTATAATAGATTGAGATTTGTCTCTATATTTAAATTCATATGCATTATTTTGAATGCAATGTTTTCTGAGCAGGAGTTGTAGGGAGAAAATACAAGAAATGAAATACAACTCAATACCTAATCACCATTATTTATGTCACACAGTCAGATGTGATAGAAACTGGTGTGATCTAAAATACTTTTTGAAAGAGGTCGATTTGAGCTAGTAATGCTTTAATAGTGTCAGTGAAGACAGTTATTAAAAGAGCAGGAAGTGGCAGGAGCCAAAATATGGTCAGAAAATGCAAAGTATCTTTAGGAACTTAAATATAATGGAATACTTACATCTGAAGTACGCTAGGGTAAAATCTACCTATTGCAGTTCCTTGCTGTGTGGCTATTTGGTTAGCCAAACAGTGAGGAATATTTACTAATATCTTACAGTTCTCTCTTCAAGGAGCCATGATGTCTTTGACCAGCATATAAACAAAAACAATTAAAAAATACCTGAAAAGAACACCAATTAGTACCAGTGATGGCTTCACTACATCGCTGTATTAACCAGTGAGCACATCCAAAAGCAGCTAAGTGAACATTTAGGGGGTAATCAGCCTGAGCTATATGCTGTGCCTTCCAGTGGGCTTGATGAGTGCAGAGGCAGTTGTGTGAACGAGTGAACATAGCATGTGGTGGAACCATGAAAAATAATACTGTGGAACACACAAGATACGGACAATTCTCCCAAGAGTGAGTTGGGAAAACCTTCATGATAGAAGGAGTTAAATGAGTTGGCACTTAGAAAATTAGGAGTTTGCCTAATAAAAGAAAAGGAAAGCATTTTAATAAGAAAGGACATCTGAAGAAGTCATTTTGGTTTTGGTCACTTTGAATGAGGTATCTGTAACACTAGGGTCCGGAGTATAGGTTCTTACATGTAGATGAAGTAGATGGAGGCCAGAATTATTAGTGGATGTTGGATTTGTGGACTGGAAAGAATAACCTGTAAGAATATAGAAAGAAAAAGGGAAAAGGAAGCAATGAAAGATTAAAAAAAAAAAAGCCCACAATATGCAACTTTTAAGCACTAGACAGAGAAGAAGTTTCAAAATAATGATACTGAGATGGACTTGTGAGTGAAATACAACGAAGAGAGGACAACCAGAAACACAGAGGTGTCATAGTACATGAAGTATTTAGTCAGGAAGATTTAACTGATGCTTTTTGTGTGATCAGGACTGAATCCAAATTTAACATTACAAGACATTAAGAGATGGAAAGTGCAGGCTACTCTGACAGTGAAGAGGAAAAAAAGGTTTTATGTGTCTTTGATTGTGCTGCATAGTGACAGCTGATTCTGCATAATTTATAATGAACAGAAATTTGTCGGCTCACAGTTCTGGACACTGGAAAGTTTAAAAGTCAAGGCACAGGTAGAATTGGTGCCTAGTTAGCCCATTATCTTCCAAGATGGCTCCTTGTATGCTGCATCCTCCAAAGGATAGAAAAGCTGAGTCCTCCTCTCACTCTCGGTGGCAGAAGGTAGAAGGGCTAAGAGAGGACAATCCTGAAAACCCTAGAAGCAATAAACCCACCCATCACCTTTTAAAGGTCCCATCTCCCAATGCTCTCACATTGGCAGTTAAATTTCAACATGTGTTGGAGGGGACAGGCATTCAAACTATAGCAGTAAGGGAAGAAGAAACTTGGTGAGAAGGTTCCAGAAGAGAAGTGTAAGAGAAGAAGGATCTGTTGAAGAGGTTTTTCAGGGAATGGGTGGGAGAGTAGGAATCCTAACACAATGTTCATTTTGTAGGAGTGCAGTCTTCATGTGAGGTAAGGTGGGTGCTCTAAGTCTAGACACGGGTGGTGAGGAAGCTCAAGGATTGTAGTCTGATGACCTCTTCCTCGGTTTAGACTGGAAATAAACATTTTATGTATCCCACAGTTTAGCTATTTGAATACACCATTGGTCACTATACTACGTTTTGTTATATGTTGTTAAAAAAAATGTTGATTTAATGAAGAACAATACTCAGGTTTGTTAAAGGAAACTTCTTCTTCTGCAGATGGAATTTGGAGTTGTGTACAGTTGTGTGGAAGATAAGATGTACACTGGCAGGAAAGGAAAAGGTGCCTTTTGTAATGGCCAAAAACTACAGGTTTCAAAGCAAGATGGTAGGCCTGTCCTCCAAATTTTGGTAGAATTGTATTGTAGACTCATGTTTTATAGCTTCTTATTGTTAACATGGAGTTCTCCAAATATCAGCTGATTCATAAATTGTGCTTATTTTCTTCTCACTTTGGTATTTTGACTTCAGTTTTAAATGTGATAATAGAAACAGGGAAAACAAAGCTGAGCAAATACATTTCTGGCTCAATGTTGTACTGGGTGGCAGAGATAGGAAGTTGACTAAGACTGGCTTCATACCTCCATGGTTTATTGTTTTAGCTGCAGCATCTCAAATTCTTCATACAATTCCTCTGATCTTATGCCATTTTAGAACAGCCATTAAACAATAAGTTGAAAGTAGAGTGTTAAAGCTGAGAATCATCAAAAATGATAGATACACAGTTACCCCTCTGTATCCACAGAGGGATTGGTTGTAAGATCCCCTGTTGACACCAGGATCTACGTATGTCCAAGTACCTTACATAAAATGATACCATATTTGCATATAACCTGCCCATATGCTCCTATATGCTACTTTAACAATGTACATGCTATGTAAATATTGTTAGACTATAATGCTTAAGGAGATAACGGCAAGGAGAAAAGTCTGTACCTGTTCAGTACAGGCACAGTTATGGGCAGGTATACTTTCAATTTAATATTAGCTGAGTCTATGGATGTGGAATCTTCAGATTCAAAAACTGACCACGTTTTTAGTGAGCTAGATGATTGTCATCTAATGTGTTGCAGCTGTTGAAGTTTTGAGTTACTTTTCTTTGGGAAACCACATCGAACATTTCCCATAAGTTGTCTGTTTGTTTATTTATTTTTTGGTACCAGGGATGGAACTCAGGACCTCGCGCTTGCCAGGCAGGCATAATGCTGCTGAGCTATGTTCCCGGCCTTCCCATAGTTTAAACTTTCAGATTCTTTTAAGGTAGCAAGAACTTAAAAATACTTGCAGTCTAAGTTCAGAATCCTTCTAGCCTTTTATAATTTTTCCCCTCACACACTTAATTTGAGAGTAGATTTTTAGTTTTTATTCATTGAATTCTAAGACCCCACAAATTGGATGATACATCTTATTTTTGAGATAGTAACATGCATCTTTGAACTGAAGGAATGTGATAGCTTTTCAGAGAAATGGCTCTTGTACTTTGTATAATCATTTTTTACTTTTTTGTTTGTTTTGTAGTACTAGGAATTGAACCTGGGGCCTCATGCATGCTAGGCAGGTGCTTTATCACTGAGCTACAGCCCCAACCTTTAATTATCTTTCACTTAATTAAATTGTGTAGCAGTTAAAAGTAGTAGAACAGTTATAAACACACTGGGAACAAAGAGCTGGCAATTAAACATCTTACCTGGTGGGAGGAGATGAAGAGTAGAGAGTGTTGAATTGTGGAGAGAATCAGTCCTGGTAGTTCTAAAGGGAAATGGAAAGTGTATAATCTGTCACCTTAGTAAAATGGAGGTCAGATAAGAGAGATAGCACTTTCATTTTTGTTCTATTTCAAATCTGTACATAAATTCCTTATAGAATTTAACTTCTAATTTCTACTTTAATATTTAAGAAACTTAAATATTACTCGTTTCTCACTAAATGTATTCACACAGGCAAACTGGTTATATTCTGCACATTTGGGTAATAGTCTTAAAAGACATAACTTTTGGAAATAAAATTATTACTTTTTAGTAGTTTAAACTTTAGGAAAAAAATTGATAAAAATAGGAAGAGGGATACAAATGTCCTGTTTCATTCTGAATTACACATGTCAGATTTTTCTAGAATCTAGTGTTTATTTAAAACATTTCTTTTCCAGATATTACCAAATCACTCTTGGTAACTGAGTTGGGATCTTCCAGAACACCAGAAACTGTAAGAGTCATCCTTTCTAATATGGAAAAGCTTTTCGCTATTCCTATTCATGGGTAAGCTCTTTTCTTTTTCCACCTAAAGTTGCAGATAATTTAACTTTTAAGAGTTAATTTTCTTCTACAAATTAAATTTTTATTAACAGATACAGGATTTCTACCATATTACTAATTTTGTGATATAATTTTGAAATTTTTTTACTTGAAAATCAAAAAATTCTAAACTTAAAAAAAATCATCAAAATAAAATAGCGCAAAGAATAATAGTATACCTTTTGTTGTTGTTGTTGTTGGAGTTTGAACCAGGGTCTTTCCTGTATTCCCAGACACATTTTTTTTTTTTTTGATACCAGGGATCGATCTCATGACTTCATGCTTGCCAGGCAGGTGCTTGTGCCGCTGAGCTAAATCCCTGGCCCCGGACACTTTTTCTTGGATACAGGTTCTCACTCAGTTGCCCA
Source organism: Cuniculus paca (assembly GCA_004365215.1). NCBI lineage: Eukaryota > Metazoa > Chordata > Mammalia > Rodentia > Cuniculidae > Cuniculus > Cuniculus paca. Next base: position 6,736 of record RJWT010025800.1, on the reverse strand, counting down.
GGTGGGGCTTGAACTTGAGATTTTTCCCGCTTTAGTCTCCCAGAGTACTAGGATGATAGTATACTTTTTAACCCAGACTTATCTATCATTTTACCCTAATCATTTTATGATTGTGTGTTTTTTTTCCCTGAATCATTTCTAAATAAATTTTATGCATCATTGTCTTTTACATCTAACTCCTTCACTTTATTTTATAAAAATAGTGATATTCTCTTCCATAGTCCTTATGCAGTTATTAAATTCATATATATATTTTTATCTAACTTGTTATCTATATCCAGTTTTGTCGGTTGATCTAATAATGCCAGTTATACTGTTTTCCTTCTCGTGCAAGACCCAGTTTAGGTTTGGCATTGTATTTGGGAGAGAGTTAAAGGAATTCTGGGGATTGAACCCAGGGCCTCACATATGCTATACCTCTGAGCTCTGCCCCAGCCCTGGCATTACATTTTACTGTCATGTCTCAGCATTCTCAGGGTATCTTGTATACAGTGTACAGTGTGGTTCTGCTTTATCAGTCAATTTGAATATCTTCTCATTTTAACACACATGATACGAGTAGGGATGTATTGATAGGACTGTTATATTCAGGCTCAATTCTGTTTAGTTATTATATATTGTAATTGTTGTGTATATTTAGTTACTGTATTTATTTGGTAAATTCTTTCTGCTGTGGTTTTGTTTGTTTTTGTCTTTGTTTTGTGGTACGGGGGACTGACTCAGGGGCCTAGAGCATGCTGGGAAACCTGTCTATCAGTGAGCTGTGTTTTGAACCCCTCTGCTTTATTATCTGTTTATTTAGTATTTTGTATTGTTTGGTGTTCTTTTGTTGGTTTTTCAAAGCAGGGTTGAACTATATAGTCAGGGTGGCTTTGAACTTGCTATGAGTTCCAGATAGCCTCCAATCTTTGGTCCACCTGCCTCAGCCTCACAGGTGCTGGGATTATAGGCATGCATCAGCCCAACTTGGCTGAAATTCTTTTTTGCCATTTCAGAAAGGTTAAATTTTAATCTAGTGGATTTCTTCTGCATTACAACTTTTCATACTTATATTCCCTTTAATACCCTCCTAAGTTAACCATTTACTACCTATAAGGATTCCAGAAATTTTTGGCTCCCACTTATTGCCTATCTAATGGTAATTTCATTCTTTTTATTACCCTCTTTTTGTCCCATTTTTAAGTTGTATTCTACTTTGTCACAGCACGTCATTTTTACACATTCATCAACCCATGATCACACCCTTTGATTTTAGTACTTTATTTGGCTTTATAAAGTGCTCACGATCCTTTTGTAAAGGTTCCCAATTACCTTTTGTTTGGATGATGCCCATCATACAGTGAATTCCTTGGGGAGAGCACGTGTGCACAGTATTCCTTGAAGTTATGTATATGTATTTCACTGTTTTTCTGTGACCTTAAAACATGAAGGGCTGCTTAGCTGGATATGATAGCCTCAATATAAGAAAGCAGGAACTAAATCATTTCTTGAAAATGCTTTCATCCTTGCCTTGCTTTTTGTGTTGTTTTGAGAAATAAGATACCAGTTTAAATTTCTTGGCTTTTCAGTTATTTTATCTTTCACCTAGGAGCTCTGGGAATTTTTTTTCCTTAATCTTTAAATGCTAACACTTTCACACAATTTAAAAAAAATTTTTTTTGTTTTTTAAAATAGTTCATTCTGGATCAGTTTTGTGTTGCAATGTGTAGATTCATGTCTTTTTTTTTTTTTTTTGGAAAGTTCTCTTGAGCTATAGTTTTAAATATTCACTCACTTCTACTACCTTCAAGTATTTTCATTTCCGTTTCTGGATTGTTGATCTACCTTTTTTCACATTTACACAAGCATTTGGGTTTTTTAATCCGATTAGATTGGTTTTGGTTTTCTTCTGTTTCATTGTTGGTTTTTATGAGAGACTTTGTCAGCAAAAAAACTAAAATATTTTCATGAGTAATGTCTGATATGCACTAATTTTGTGTTGTGATTTTCATTGACTTCTTTCCTTTTTTTGTTTTTGTTTCAATGGTACACGGGGGATTGAACCCAGGGACTCATATGCTAGCAAGTGTGCTACCATTGAGATACATCCCCAGTCACCTAAGTTATAAGACTTTTAAAACTGACTGAAGAGCATCTTAATAATCCAACCTTATTTGTAGATGAGGTAACCAAGGTTACAAAAGGTGAAGTAGCTAACTGAGATCACATAATTAGGGAGGGATATGTGCTGCAACTCTAGCTTCCAGACCCTTTCTCTCTGCAATATTTGACTTCTCTTGTAGGGGTCAAGATGTTTAAAGTATAGTTTGACCATGGTAAAACTGAATATGGGCTGTGAATCTGTGGTCGATATCGTGAAGGGTAAATTAAAAGAGGGAATCACTGTCATGTAGCTGAGGAACCTCCCAGGATGATGTTTTTGAGGCAAGAAGATCATGACTTAAAAAAACCTCCTGCTGCAGTTTGCTGTTTTGAAGCAAGGACTTCAGCCAGGACTTTAACATTAGCCATAAAAGAGCTAGCAGTTTACTACTTTAACCTTTTATGTTGCCATTGACTGGAGTAAAATGATTTTTACTGTAGGTTATTTTTAGTAGTTTAGCCATGAAAATGTTACCACCAATGAGTAGTAATTTATTGATTTCTTTTTCTGGTCTGTTGCTTTCAGGTGATTCTTGAGAATTATTTATGTAAAAATCAGAACAAAGAGAATTATAATCTAGGTAAACGCCTTAAACAAGTAGGCCTGTAATAGTTTTCTAAGAAATGTTTATGAGAAAAGGAAATTTGGGGGTGAATTTCCTTTTTTCAGTTTTGGGGAATTCATTTAGATGAAATGTGTAGTGTATAATGTTTCTTATGTAGTACTTTCCACCTGCAGCCTGCCTTTTTCTTATCTTCTTTTTTTTTGTTATAATAAAAAAATAAAAATTTTGTTACTTGTTGTACATTAACTATATTATATATTTTATATGTAGCCCAAGCCAACTTCTCTTAAAAAAAAAAATGAGGACAAAGAAAAAGTGGGCCTAAGGTTGTCATAGTAAAATAGTTTTCATTATTAACAAAACTACTTTTTATTAAGGAACTTTTACATGTGAGGCACTCAGTTCGGTGTTTCACATATCTTATTTGAAATCATTACAGTAGTAGCCTATGATAAATTGGTGTCTTCTTGTCAGTAACATAGAAGCTAAAATTCAGAGATTTTACCATAATTATGAGTTTTCAGTAGCCAAGCAGCAGAGCAGACTCACATCTTTACAATGCCAAGATAATCCTTTTTATTCTGTACCACACTAGGTCTATAGGAGGGTCAGACTAAGATAGGATTTAGAACACATAGTGAAGATCTGGTCCATAGTTTTACTACTTGGTAACTGAATGATCTTTTTTTGTAATCTTCTGATAATATTTACCACAGAGAAATGTGCTCTTGCTGACTGTTATAGCTCCCCTTGCCTAAGGGCCCATAATGTTCACTACAAGTAGACAGAAGCATCACTAGTAGCTAATGCTGTTGTTCTTCTAACCTAGGATTCTAACCTTGACTACATGCCAAGGAATTACTTATTTATTTATTTATTTATTTTTATTTTAAAGAGAATAGAACAAAACAGAACAAAATAAAGCAAAAGAAAACAAAATAGAGTCAAACACAATACAAAACGTTTCAAAACAGAACACAGAAAGCTACACAGGTCTTCAAAACATAACAACAGGAGATTAACTCTAGTTACCCCAGTGGCCAAGGAATTACTTGTAAGAGGTCTTGAGTTGTTCTAGAACATAAACTATGAACTCTCATTGCATTCAGCTGGTTCTTCAAATTTTCTTTGTGTTTTTAGAATTATTTATGCAAAACAAAATGAGAACAAAGACAACCATAATTTGGATAAATTCCTTAAACAAGTAGAAACAGTCTGATAGGTTCCTAAGAAATTATGAGACAAAGTAAATTTGGGAGGTCAAATTCCTATTTGAAAAGGGAGGAAATACACCTCTTTATATAAACAACAACAAAAAAGCCACTAAAGTTAGATTTTATTTATTGGGGAAACAAATATCTGAAAATCGATTGTACTTGCTAGTTCTTTCTAAATTTACTGTGTCACAAACACAGGCTGAAAAACTTACTGCAAAGACATCATGTCTTTCTAATTTTTAAAAAATTACTTTGGCAGGAAGGGTTTTACTTTTTAGGTAAAGTAAAAAAAATACTATGTTAATTACTAATGTTCCATTATTTTTATGAAAAATGAACTGTGAAACATCTTGGTGAACAGAACTCACTTGCTTTATTTCCAGAGGTTTAATTAGCAAAACAGTTCGAGTAAAAACCATTTGAAAGAAAATTCCAGATATAATGACTCCTTTCTCCTGAATAAAAACATTCTCTAACATAACCACCATTATAAAACCAAGAAATTAACATTTAAGCTAATGTTGACACTTTCTTTAAATTTTGAAAATATTCTAATCCAAAGTTCAGTCATGTATTTGCATTTAGTTGTCATTTTTATTAGTTTCCTTTAACCTAGAACAATTACATAGTCTTTTTTTGGTGATCTTGAAATGTTTGAAGGATGTAAGCCAGTTGTTTCATACGATTATCTCTTCAATTGAGTTGTCTCATTTCCTTTTGTTTGAGTTACGCATTTTTGTTAGGAATGCCACAGAAGTCATGTTTTTTTTCCTTCTCAACACATCAGATCAGGAGGCACTTGATAACCTGTTTGCCCCATTATGAGTGATACTCACTTTGGTCACTTAGACCATTCTAAAGATGTTGTTTTTCCCATTGTAATTATTGTATGTTCTGTTGGGGAGATATTTTGACACTGTGTAAATTTTAAACTTTTACTCACTAATTTTAGCATTTGTTAAATTCTTTCCTGTGTCCATTATTGTTGTAATGACTGTCCAGTAGTGCACATGCTTATTTTAACTTGTTATATTTCCAAAGAATCGGTGCTATGAGAAGACAAAACTGAAGTAACCTTCCAAGGCAGCCCTAAGTCTGTGTAGAACCTAGGGAAGCTGTTATCCTTTCCACACATGTATGATACACATCCAGTAGGGAATGATCAATAATGTTGCAGCAAAACTGAGTCCAGGAAAGAAAGGAACAACACCCAAGGAAGTCAGGAGGCATTGAACAGCTTTATTTACACTGATGGTCCTGGCTGGGATCTGTCCCTTAAGAAAGCCAGGCATCCAGTGCCTGTGGGTTAATATTTTTATATGATGCACAAGCAGGAGGTACAAAGGCAACACAGAACAGCCTGGCAGTTCTCTGATTACCTAGCAGGGTGAGATCATCAATTACAAGATTAGATTAAGATCATGAAGCTTGGTACAATCAGACATCCGTCATGTTTGGTTATGCTCTCGTGGTTACAGGGGTCTAGAAAGTAATTACAAAGCCATGAAGCAGTTACAGAGCTAGGCAATTTCAAAGAACAAAGTTTGAAAAAGAAAATTTTTCTTGTACAATTTTCCCTTTCAATAGCATGAGGTTTTACCTCTAAAAGACTGTGCGTATGTGTGTGTATGTGCACGCATGCATGTGCGTGTGTGCATGCGTGCATATAGGCGTGTAAAACAATCTAAGCTGTCATGCCTAGATTTAGACAAGTATGCACGTACGTGAATGCTATTATAATAGAATTGTGTTTTCCATATTTTTCAGTGGTTTTCTGAAAATTTGTGTTAATGTTTACTTTTTACATGATGTTTTATGGGGATTAGTTTTGCAATTTATGTAGTATACCACATTAGATTTTTACATATTTTAAAATTAGAGACCACTTCTTTTTTTTGGTTTTTACATTTAGCCTCTGAAGTTAAGGTGGAATGTACCTCATTTAAAAGGATTATTTTTTCCTATCTTACTTTTGAATGTTAGAATCCGGAGTGTTGGCACAGCAGCTGTGAACATGTGCCTTGTGGCAACTGGAGGAGCAGATGCATATTACGAAATGGGAATTCACTGCTGGGATATGGCGGGAGCTGGCATTATTGTTACTGAGGCAGGCGGAGTACTAATGGATGTAACAGGTAAAATTATGGGATAATAAATCACTTTTTGTTCACATCTAGATTTTTATCTATAGAGTTATTAAGAATTATGATATAAACAAAATTAATCAGACTCATATGTGTAAAAATCATATTGTCTCACTAGTGTGAGAAACTAAACAAGTAAATAGGATACGAAATTTACAATAGATATTGTGAATTGGGAAGAAACTGTTCAAAAGGAAAACTGTGATAGGGGAAAGGAGAAAGGAAGAAAGGGAAAAAGAAAAATATGTGTGTATACACAAGATAGTTCAGACTATACAGCTAGCTTCTATTTTTTCTTGAAAAGAATATTTTTTGCTAATACTGTTTGGACAAGATATAATGCCTATATCCTGTACTCTGAATAACTACTATGAAGACAACAATATGCAATGTATTAATTATTGTAGCTGTCCTACTAACCTGTTTTGAAACTCAGTTTCACTGTCTTTTATTTCTTTTTAAAATAAAATAAAAAATTGATATACATTGTGCTTTAGCCTTTAAGGAAACAAGCTATATAATTCTCTGAAAAATGAAAATGAAAATGAGAAGATAGGGGCAGGGACAAGCATTCATGGTAATGTGGGACTGACAGTGGGAAATGGCTAAGTTGCTTCTAATGTATCAAGAGTTCCTGACAGAAGGAGGCAAATATTTGAGGATTTAA
>RJWT010025799.1:0-16022 GCA_004365215.1 Cuniculus paca | reverse complement strand
GCAAATTTTTATTATAGCATATTGCTATAATTGTTCTGTTTTATTGCTGGTTATTCTTGTTAATCTCTTGCAGTGCCTAATTTACAAATTAAACTTTATCACAGGTACATTTGTGTAGGAAAAATCAGGTATGTAGGGTTCAGAGCTATTACTAGTTTCAGCATCCACAGAGGATACTGGGTAAGGGGAGGCTATTGTATTAGTAATAGGAATCATGGGAGTGAGATTAGAAGCCTGTGACATTTGGGGTCCTGGCTGAAGGGTGACCTCATTGTGAGATTGCTCCTGGCAGGTGTGGCCAGCAGCCAAGTTCCCAGTTCTGCAAGTGGTATGGCAAACTCTCTAAGGTCATCTCTGAAGGTCAATGCAAGACAAAATAAGAAGGGTGCAGGCAACAGAAAAACCAAGGTGGGAGGGGCAACTGTAGGAACTGGAGCATTTGCTCAGAATGAGTCATGTTACACACACACACACACACACATGCACAGAGTTCATAAAGAACTGGACTAACTCCTCACAGATTGAATCAGTCAGGGGAGACCACTCACCCAGAACTACCCGACCGTGTGGGTCACCAGAACTGCAGACCCTTGGAGCTTGTTAGAAATGCAAGGTTTCAGGAGGCTCCTCGAATGATTTGTGATTCTAATGCTGTTTAAACTTGGAGAAACATTCATCTGAATTTAGATGGATTCTTTCAAGTCTTTGAGGAAGAAGGAAAATATTCAGTGGATGTCATCATCAAGGTTTGATAGTTCTGTGAGGGGTGAAAGGGGAAACTGCGTACCATTGTACACCCACAGACTGGGCCCAACCCTGGGCCGCATGGCCACTTCCCAAGCCTGCCTACCTGTCGTGCCAGGCCTCTTGCATTGGCTTAGAAGTAGGTGGAGATGCATCTGCTAGGTCAGACCTTGCTCCTGAGCAGGGCATGGTGACAAGGGACCATACTGACAGTGTATTCTGTACTATCTCTGCAAACACCAGCTCCAGATAGAATGGTGTAATAATGTGTTTTGCTTGAGTTCTCGCTGTTTGCACCTTTCTTATTGCCCGTTTACATTCCTTTAGCCTGGACAAGTGTTTCTTTTATTGTTAAGAAGCAAAGGTATCACCCTAGCTGGTCCCTCCTGCTCACTGACAGTGTTTACTTCTGCCTTCCTGACTACCCACAGTACTGTTTATCAAAATCTAAAGGAACACAGAATTCTCAAATGATATTAGGCCAATTTGGTATTGAATTTCATCTAACCCTGGAAGGTAAACATTTATCTTTGCAGAAACAAGCTTTGTTTTCTTCAGGAGTTTGTTGGTGAAGAAAAACAAAAATGTACACAAAATTTTTTCCTTGATGTTCTTACATTGTCCAAGACTGGATTCATCCCCGTAGGGTGATAAAGGGATCTCAGTTGATGAGTTGACCTTTTTTATTGGGGGAGAGGGTAGTGCAGAGGATTAAACATTGGGCATTTGCACTGAGCTCTATCGCAACCCTTTTTTATGTTTTATTTTGAGGCAAAGTCTTGTTCAGTTGCTAAGTCACCCAGGCTGGGCTCACAATTGCAGTCTTCCTGCCTCAGCCTTCTAGAGTGCTGAGGTTCCAAATGTGCACCACCACACCAGCTTCAGATGGACATTTCTAACCACGCTCAGGTTGGAGATTTATTTACTTTCATGGTGAACCCGGGGGCCCTGTTTTATCTGGTTCATTTGTGCACTCACTCACTTTGACATGAATTTGGGCATTTGCATCCCCCCAACAAGGCTGACAGCTCTCATTTTCCAAATCTTAACACCCCATGCCCTCAGGCTATCACCCCTCTGTTCTCCCAGGACTGACTGTGTCAGAATTCGCCCCCAAGCTCTCCAGTTCACCCAGTTGCCTCTGTACTACCCGTAGCCCTGGGCTTGCCCCACAGCAACCAGAAGAGAAGTCCTTTCTCTCACAGGTGCCAACAGGAAAATCCTGATCTTCTAGATCAATGGCCTATTCTCAGCTCTCATTTTCGGTAGCACAAGTAAGAAGATGTCATTAATCTAAAAAAGAGACTTGAAACTGGATGTTGAGTAGCCCTCTGAGGAAAGACCTATGTCCTTCACACCCACATAGGTTCTCTACAGGTATATGTAAAATCAGTGCACACATCCTCCTCTTAGAAACTCGGCTCTTTATATTTTGTGCTCCTATGATGCTGTTCCGAGCTAGTGTGGATTTCTATCCCCTTTTCCTGCTTCTAACTGTACATGTCCTCAAGGTGTGACTCAAAGTCTTCTTCATTCCATCTCTGGAGCTTGTACCCTGTCATCTGTCATCTCTCATCACTCTGTCCCTGACACCTTCTCTTCGCTGGACCAGTGCTCTGCTTCACCTGTCCACCTTTAAATGCCCAGTGACACTTCAGCCTGTCCCCAAATAATCTCAACAAGTTGCTCTTCCTTTTCTCTTTTTTAAATGCATGACATCTTCCTAGTTGCCTAGATTGAAACTCTGACATTTGTGATTTTTTTTCAGCTGCGTGGATCCAATGTTGCGCTCCTGTGTTTTTGTGTGCATGTATTGTAGCCTAGAGCTTCACCCAGACGCTCCCTCTAGGAACTCTTGCAGCCAAAATGCTGCCCCCTTCTGTTGCTCCCTGTGGCATTTTCCTGTGTGGCCATTTTTCTTTGTCCCTTAGCTCCGTTTACTTGGTAATGTTGACTATGACAATTTTTGAACATGTCTCATCACCTGGAAGGGTCTTGAGGGAACACTTGTGTCTGAATTATTTTTTGTCTGGTAAGCATACGACCGCATGCTTTACAGAATCTAGAATCTTGCTACATCGACTGGGATACAAGCCTGATCAGTGCCACTGGCCCTTGACCTCTGCTAGTTGGGTTGTGGCACCTCCCTCAGTGCCCCCACAACACTTCCTGGGCTGTTGCTTCAGTTGTGTCCTTGAACCTTATAAAAATGAGAGTGGTGTCTCCCATTTTCTGTCTGGGATAAAGCAATTCCCAGATTTTAAAACAATATTGACTAGAAAGGAAGACAAGCTGTGGTTTGTGGGAAGTTATAAAATGAATCTACAGTATTAAAAATAATAGCCCAATTATTAGAAATAACTTTTATTGGGTACATATTAAGGGCTTTAAATATAGCTCCTCATTTACTCTAGCCATAAGGCTAGTGCAAATGATTGAGCATTATCCTTTCATCCTTTTATACTTTTAAAAGCCATTAGTATCTATATTTCAGCAGCTTTAAGATGTAAAAAAAAGTACTGTCTTTGTCCAACTTCATAAATTCTTACCCTTTTCACATTCCCAGAGCCTCAGCTGCCACCATTTAATCAATGAGGAAATCACTGGCTGCTTAGACCTGGTACCTGACGTAGTCAGAAGCTGGTGTCCAGTTACTGGGCAGAGCTCCAATTAGTCTCAGCTTGCCTGGTGGTTGAGGGTTGATGGTGCCTGCAGATGATCCCTTGGCATGACGCTGTACCCTCACTATACAGAACATCTCCCCCGAGCTTCCAGAGAGTCCCGCCAGCGCAGGCCAACTCTAGTGAGTGGGGAGAGTTGCCAGCATAGTGTCCCATGGGTACGCTGCTATTCCTTGGCCCATTACTTGCCCACCCACACAGCCCTCACAGGAATAAATGAAAATCCAAGCAAGAATGACCTGCCCAACTGTCCTACTCTGTTTTGTGCTGTTCTAACAAAACACTTGAAGCTGGTAAGTCATAAAGGAGAGACTTATTTAGCTCACAGCTCCGGAGGCAGGGAAGTTCAACATCAGGCAGCTACATCTGGCAGTTACCGTCACAGGGTGGGAACGTGTGTAAGCACGGTGAGCAGGTGTGCGCAGAAGAGCCAAAATTTTAAGGGTGACCTTGCTTTCTAACAGTTTGCTGCTATGGTAACTAAGCGAGGCTTTCAAGACTCAACTCACTCCAGTGAGGACTAACCCAGTCTCTTAAGAAAGGCGTTGATCCATTCATGCGTGTGGTACCTCCTGTGACAAGTGTCACCTCCTGATACTGCCACGTTGAGGAATCAGTCCTCAGCGAGAGTTTTGGTTGGAACTGACCACATCCAAACCACAGCACCAACCCTCTTCCTGATCTTCTTGCTACTTAACCCTCAGGACTACTTACCCAACATGAAGTCAGTAGATGGATTTAGAAGCTAAAAATTCATTGGGCCACTTCAGGCTCAACTGCTTGGCTCTCCTCACAAAGCGAGTGGACTCTTCGCAGCCTGCTTTCTCCATTGACTCCTCACCGACTCTGGGATGAGGATAAACAAGAGCAATGCAGGCAAAAATGCCAACCGTAACTTTTACTGTTTACAGACTGTGTGTCAAGCTTGTGCTGAAACTGCCGTGTGCATTTTGAGCTCAGTCCGATTCTTAAAATGGGTTCCTCATGCCAGAGCCTCAGAACCCCCAGGCTCATGATGGAAACATAAATACTCCGCCCCTACCTTAGACCTGCAGAAAGTGAAACCAAGGGTAGGACCCAGCAATATTTCTGATGAATGCTGATGTGATTTACAGTGTGAGAACCATAACTATGGCTTTGATACGCCTATTTTTGTCACCTGGAGTGTGGCTTTCTCAGGCTCCCAGGGCTGCTGTGAAATCTCTGGCTGGTCTCTCTGTAGAGAGAAAGGAGAAAGACGTACTTATTAATACTAACCAGTCAGTGTGGAACATTTATGTTATTCAAAGGATGATTTGGAGCATCCCTTGAATCAACTCTTTATCAACTCATTTAATCCTCACAATCACTCTGTGAGATGAATACAATCATTTTTATCACCCTTCTTTAGATGAGGAACAAATTGATTGGCTGACATATCCAGGGTCACTCATGGTAGCATTTGGATCTGAGTCCAAGGCTGACTCCAGCTTCAACATCAGTGATATGCTGGATCTCCTGGAGGTCAAAGGTTGTGCTCCCGCCACTTCCAGGTTCCATCTTCCTCCTTGAGGATGGTAACATCTCTGGAGGTCCCTCAATTAGTCATCTGAGTTACTACAACAGATACCATGGACTAGGTGGCTTACACCACAGATACTTATTTTCTCATCGTTCTGGAGACTAGAAGTTCAAGATCAAGCTGTTGCAAGCATGAACCCTCTCTTTGGCCTTCAAATGACTGCCTTTTTTCTACCCCTTCCCATGGTCATCCCTCTGCAGATGAATGCCCAGTATCTATTTGTGTGACAGATTATCCCTTCTTCTAAAGATACCAGTTTAGATTAGATTAGGGTCCACTCTAATGACCTCATTTTAACTCACTTGTGCTCTTAAAGGCTTTATCTCCAAATACACTCACATTCACTTGTGCCTGGGGTTAGGGATTTAACATCATTTTTGGGAGAAACAATCAGTTCATAACCCCATCATCCATGCCTTTGACTGACAGTAACTTCCATATCTCCATATCCTTTCTGTTCTTCTTACCCTCATTCATTCAAATATACAATGCTCTGTCTTTCTTCCTGAGTCACATGACTCTATCATTTCATTCATGATACAAAGAGGTCAGCCTCTACGTATGCTGCAAATGCATGGCTTTGAGTTGGTAAAAGCTGCCATGTGTACCTAAGGAATGAAGAATCTGCACAATGTCTGGTAATACAGCCTGTATTAGTCAGCTTTAACATTGCTAGGACAAAATACCTGACACCTGTAAATAAGGAGATGTTTATTTGGTTTATGGTTTCAGTAAGTTCAGTACATGGTTGGCTGGCTGACTCGAAGGCAGAAAAACATAATGGAAGGGCCTGGACCATGGAAAGCTACTCAATCCATGGCAACCAGAAAACTGAGAGAGAAGAGAGAAGCTGGGGACAAGAATACATCTTTCCAGTTGACCCACTTCTTCTAACCATGCCCACCTCCTAAAAGCACATTCAGCTACTGGACTCACTGATGAATGTAGCATTCCCATGGTCCAGTCTCCTTCAGACACAGGAGGCTTTAGGGGACATTTCAAACTTAAGCCGTAATTCAGCCCTTTTAGCATTCTTTACAGCAAAGCCAGAGACTAAAGTGTTTCTTAAAGTTTTGTCTGTGGATCACTAGGGCTGTTTCCGGACGTGAGTGACTAAGCCTGTCCAAGGACAGATTCTTGGAGTGTGCCTGTGTAACTTTCTTCTCCGTCAGCCCTTCCCCCATCCTCCCTCTATCTGGTGATTCTTACGTACATACAGGTATCAACCTTCTCATCTGTGGATACAGACACAGTTGGGTTATGTTTCAGCTCTTCCCTTCCTAGGTGTGACCTTGGGACAGATTTGCTTCCCTTAAATGGCATCTTATCTGCAAAATTGAGTTAATCTCACTAGTTAATGGGATTAATCTAGCAATTTTCTAAGTTGGTATAAGGATTAAATTAGATGATAGAAATAATGCATTTTGGCACCTGCTCATTGCAGAAAGCAGGTGTTCAGTCCTCAAGAGCATTGTTTCTGCCACCAATGTATCATTTCTACTACTGGATAAAGATTTCTTCTGCATCTTAAGACTGTCAAAGACTATATTAATGTTGGGGTTGGTGCATGTCCATGAGTCTGGATCCCCCCTAACACATTCTGTAAGAAGCATCTATGTGCATGAGGAACAGCCCATTTAGAAATTGAAAAGGGACCCAGGGACCATGAGAGGACAGGAAGCCTTGCTAAGAAAGTAGGAAGGGCCACAAAGACTGAAATCTCAAAGGACAGCTGCCAGCCTGGGGCGGTTGAAGCACAAAAGCTAGGCCTCTTTTCTGTCCTGCAGTATATACAGTATGCTGTCAGAACATAGGCATCGCAGATGAGCTATGTCTTCTGACGCTCACACCGCCTGGGTTGTCTTTTCTACTCAACTGACACACAAACATTTTTTCAATAGCTGAATCTCCTGAGGACCTGTAGGCATCACCATGGGTGGGGTGCAAATCTGAGATGCCTGTTTATGGACTTCTTGCCTTTCGTCCTTTGCAGAGGAGTTGAAAGCACCATTGGAGGAATATGTCCACAAACGCTACCCCGGGCTGGTGAAGGTGGTGCGCAATCAGAAGAGAGAGGGCCTGATCCGAGCACGCATCGAAGGCTGGAAGGTGGCCACGGGCCAGGTCACTGGCTTCTTCGATGCACACGTGGAATTCACCGCTGGCTGGTAGGTCACAAACTGAAGCTTGGGGACACTTGGGATCTGCTGTGTGGCCAGAAGGAGCTAGAATCTGGGAGATGAGATGTTTTACCTGGTTCTTTGGGGGCCCCTGGAAGAATGAAGAAGAGTTGGTTAAAGAATAGGCTGAGACAGTTGTCTGGGATAGAACTGAGAGGCGGGAAGACATTTATCTGCTGTGCATTCAGCCTATTAGCATCACCACCACCACCACCATCAGCATCATCTCCCAGCGAACGCAACGTGGTAATGAGAACTCAAGCTAATTCTCTGTAAGGGGTGAGGCGGTTACATTTTCATTGTTCTGATTGCAGTTTGCTCATTCCGTTTCCTGGGAGTGATGGTTGAGCGTTCCTGTAAGCCAGCCTAGTCTAGTCTATCTCTGGTCATGGTCTCTGTGGCTTGTCTTAGCCACTCAGATTCTTTTTCCACAGAATGACTGTATTAGTTGACTTTCTCATTGCTGGACACCATGCCTCACACTCACAACTTCAAGGAGGAACTTGGCTCACAGTTCCACTCTGTAATCCGCTGGCTCCAAGGGAGAAACTTCATGAAGGAGCAGAGCTGCTCGGTTCATGGTGAGCAGGAAACAGGGCAAGGGAACAGTGCCAGAGAGAAAGGGGCCGGGGACCAGATATAGAGTCCAAGGCCCCACCTACACACAGCCTGTGCTTTACCAACTACTAGGCATTTGTTTCCTAGTCTACTGAAGCCATTGAATCAGGATTAGCAGTCACAGTGGTATGTGTCCCTTTCTGAATTAAAACCTTTTCATAGTTCTTCATTACACTGTATCTCAATTTACTAGGTGAAAGGTTATACAGTGGTGGAAGGGTACGTGGTTATGATGATCTCCAGTCTCAGGGACCCCAATCATTTCTCCCCTATCTGTGTGGCCTGTCTGCTGTGGCTTGTCTTTCTGTGGCTCTGCTTGGGATGTCCTTTGGTCCTGCCACTCCAGGAGACCTCCCCTTGGTGGCTCATGGAAAAGAACCACCTGCTGAAATTTGCAGTGGGCATTGAAGCTCTCTCAGCTGTGACTGTCATTTCTGCTCACATCCAGGGTCTGACTTTTTAAAAACAGTATTTTGAGACTCAATCTCCCCAAGTCACTAACTTGTCCAGGCTGAGCTCAAACTTGCAATCCTCCTGCCTCAGCTTCCCACAGTACTGGGATTACGGGTGTATGTCACCACACCTGGCTCCAAGTTCCTGTTAGTTGGAGGTTGAGGGAGAGGGTATTCTCTTCCATGGAAGCGCAAGAGGCCACATGGTAACAGCCAGGATGTCACCAGGGAGGACAGCAGATAATGGGGAAGGGTCATAAAGAGTGAGACCAACTCCTCACCTATAGATGCATTATTCGAACTAAGAACTCTGCCCCTGTTCTCAGTAACTCACTTGCACTCGTGGGCTGACCTGGAAGCTTACATCTGTGATACTCAACCATCCAGGAGGCTGCATGGCCCATTCAAAGAGGCAGTGGAACCTAGGGCTTAGGTCTGAAACCAGACCATCTGGGTTAGAAACCTGTTTCTGCCACAGCTGGCCATGTGGCCCAGGGCAAGCCTCTTAACCCTCCTAGGCCTCAGTTTTCTCATCTGTAAAGTGGTGCCCAGAATATCCCCCTTGTGGAATTGTTGGGGGTTGCTTTAACCAGCACACGTAAGACATCCAGAACGGTGCCTCATTCTGTGTAAGTGTTTGACAAACAGCAGCTCAAAGATGAGCAAAGGCAGCTGGCAGAGGCAGTGTGACTTCAGAGAAGTGGAGGTAACGGTCTAAGAAAGGAGCGGAAGGAAAAGACGTTCCTACTGGGGGAAACTGGGGAGGCTTCTAGGGAGAGGTGACATTTGAACTAAGCCTTTGTGATGGCCCAGGTTTCTGCTGGCAGCAAAGGGCATTCTCATAGGAGAGTGGTGTGATGAAGGGCCGGGAGGGGAGACGCTCTGGAGACATCTAGAAGCCGTGGCAGGGGGTGGGGGACTGGTTCCAGTTGGCTTCAGCCTGTGTGGGGTGCACAGAAGTACTGAAGGCATTAAATGGCCCAGAGTATATTTTATTGCTCATTTTAAATAGAAAGATGAGATGAGCCAACAGGTAATTCAATAGCTGCAAATGAAAAGAGATCAGTTGTAGACTGAGTGTTCTCATCATTCTTCCAAATAATGCAGAGGGATGGGATTTTCACTTGACTCGTTTCCAAAGCCCTGCTCCGGTCTAAGCTGGGAGATTAATGCTCTGGCTTCTGAGAGCCATCTTCTCCTTCTCAAATATGGGACATGATCCCTTCCTGTATCTGCCTCAGAGACCCACGTTGGCGGAGGTGTCTGACCATCTGCTTCCTCCTAAACCAGCCGGCTACACCTTGAACTTGGAGCCAGATCCCTGACTAAAGCCTGCTGCAGTCCTGAGGGGGAGGAGAGAGGGAGGCAGGATTGTGCCTGCCTGTGCATTTAATTAGTTCCAGGCTTTCCATTGCTAACCAATTCAATTAGATTCCTTTTAAGAAATCAATTAAATAATCAATTAAAACAACTGAAATAGTCACTCACACAAAGAAGCTAGTAAAACGCTTATTCAAACTAAGCCATCCAGGGAAGAAATGACCTATTTTGGGAAAAGGAATTAGAGCCAAGGAGGAAAAATAAAAAACAAAAAGCACAAGAGGTGGCAGACAGTGCCCTAAGGCAGGTCTTGTGACACTGTATAAGACTGTAGCTCGATGCAAATCATACAGTATCAGGACACTGCCACCACAAAAGAAAGGCTTGGCACTTTCTAGGGAGGAGACCCCGAGTTTTGAGTTCTCTCTCCAGGCTCCCCATGCTGAATCACTCATCCCTGTAGCAATTCCAGCGTGGGCAATGGGGTACACTTGAAAGCCCTTGGGGAGATCACTTGGCTTGGGGAAACTCAGTTTCCATCTGAGGCCCAGTCTGTCTGAAGCCTAGCCTTTCAGCTATGTTGCTTCTCTTCATTCCCGGTGGTCTCTTGGGAGAGACTTTATCCCACCTTTTCTGTGTTGCAGGGCTGAGCCTGTTCTCTCCCGCATCCAAGAGAACCGGAAGCGAGTGATCCTCCCCTCTATCGACAACATCAAGCAGGACAACTTCGAGGTACAACGCTATGAGAACTCAGCCCACGGGTACAGCTGGGAGCTGTGGTGCATGTACATCAGTCCCCCAAAAGACTGGTGGGATGCCGGAGACCCTTCTCTCCCCATCAGGTACGTGGCCAGTGAGTGCTGATGGCCAGCGGGTCCGCAGGTCTGAGGGTAACGAGAAGCCGTGGAGGAGGCTGGGAGATTCTGCCCTGGGCTGGCATAGCAGTGTGCACATGGCGCCCCTGGTCCACTGGGCATCCTGAGATCATACTTTTCTTGCTGAATGGGGACATTTCATCTCATTTCACTTCTCTAGCTAGTTTTCAAATACAGCTTTTGCATAGTGTCTTAGTCACTTTCTTGTCACTGAGACACAATACCCGACAGCCACAATTTAAAGGAGGAAAGGTTTATTTTAGCTCAGAGTTTCAGTCTGTGGTCAGCTGTCTTCAAGGCAGAATCAGCATGGTGGAAGGGTCTGGCAGGGGAGAACTGCTCGTGTCACTGTGGTCAGGAAGCAGAGAAGGGAGGAGCCAGGGAGAGAGAGGTACCCTTCCAAGTCACACCCCAGTGACCCACCTTGTCTTGGTTACTTTTCTCTTCTTGCTGAGGCAAAATACTTGATGCCCAAAATGAAGGAAGGAAAGGTTTATTCAGCTCACTGATTGTGGAGGTTTCAGTTCATACTGAGCTGGCTCCAAGGCAAGGTGGCGTGGCAGAGAACAGTTCGTGGGGGCAGAAAACAGCAAAAGCAACAAGAGCAAAAGGGGAGGAGTGTGACAGAAGACTCTTTCTGCCCCTTACATTGTACGTAAACTCCCCACCCCAGGTGGGTGTAGCACTCACACCGTAATCCCAGCACTAGACAGTGAATCAGTCACAAGCTCAGATTCAGCTGCCTCTGACTCCCCCCCATGACCGCATGAGGCTTTGAGGGAACTTCCAGATAAAAACCATAACACACCTCTTCCAACCAAACCCGACCTCCTCACAGCAAGTCAGCTGTAGTACTCCATGATCCTGTCACCTTCCACCAGCCTCACCTCTGAGCACATGAGGTTTTTCAGGGAATCACAGATCGAAACCACAACACACAGTCGTACTGCAAGTTTTCTACTGGTAGCGATATTCACACTTTTTTATTCCTCCTTGCTATTACTTTCCAACATTACAATCCCCTTATACACAGCTTCACTTTCTGCAGGTTCAGTGACCCTGAGGCACCCAATGCCCAAAGCTATTAATCAGTACATTCCAGAAATAGACCATTCATACATTCTAAATAACTTAGTATGCTATATTTATGATTGTCGTATTTTATTATTAGTTAGCGTTAACCTTTTAGTATGCCTAATCTATACATTAAACTTTTTTATTGTATCTTGGTCATACATTGAACTTTAAGATGTGCATGTACAGGAAACAATGTAATATATATAAGGTTGGGTACTCTCCAAGGTTTCTGGCATCCACTGAGGGCCTGGAACTTATACCACTCAGATTAGTGGGGACTGCTGTGTTTGACAATTGGAACCTTGGATAATTTTAGTGTTTCCTGTTGCTAGGAAGTTGTCCCTAGTACATTGAAGAACCAGCCCCTCACTCCTTGGTCCTTGGCTCTTTGTGCTCTTGGAGAAAGAATTCACACGTAGGCAGCCATGCGGAAGTGTAGTAGGATTTCTTGTGAAGTAGATATATAATGAGTTATGCTTTCAAGTGAGAAGGTGAATAGTGTTG
Source organism: Cuniculus paca (assembly GCA_004365215.1). Taxonomy (NCBI): domain Eukaryota; kingdom Metazoa; phylum Chordata; class Mammalia; order Rodentia; family Cuniculidae; genus Cuniculus; species Cuniculus paca. The sequence continues at coordinate 4,010 of RJWT010025799.1, read as the reverse complement.
CAAAGAGTAGTGTCACACTCGTGCTGAGTGCAAGTTTGGATACCTTTTACGCACACAAAAGCTACTCCTAGGGTGCAGGGAACTATGGTGATTAAGATGCTTGTCAACATTTCTTTTAGGGGTTTCTTTGGACTGTCACTGTCTCAAAAATGTCTTCCTTTTTCATTTCAGATGGCCATTATTCCCCTAGGGGCCTCAAGCATATAGTAGTCTAAATCAGGTCTCAGCCCAAGGAGGGAGTATCTTTAAGGATGCTCCCCTTTATGCTATGTTGGGTGTAGTCCATGGCACCCAGGAACTCTGTGTGTCTTGTTGGTCCTGCACAAACTGAAAGCTGGAAGGAAAGCCATTGTGGGTTAATTTGCATACCAGGAAAAGTCTTTGATTCTTCTGTTGAAGCCCTCTTGTAGCTAGCTCTGTTCCTACCTGCATCATTCACGAAATGCTGCAGGACCATCTTGGCTGTCTGCAATTTATAACATAGATTCGTCACTAAGGTATTGCAAGCCGAGATGTTACCTTCAGGGGTATTCAAGCTTTAATGGTGAGTACTAGAGGACCTACTGACCTTCAGATATTACAGGGATGAAATTAAAAGGATGGATTTAAAGACATTGTTTCCTGTTTTGGCCAAATGATACTTTCTCCCATGTCCTGTCTGACACTTGTGAGGAGGCTGGCCTCCAGCCTTGACAGATAGGAGAATGAAAATGCTGGCAATGGAGGGAAAGAATTGCTTTGGGATGCCCAGTCAGCATCCACAATGGCTGTCTCCAAGTAGGAAAAGCACTAAGCGAAACATGGGCTTCTATTACATGAGTCGTGGTACCATTAACAGATGATTAATATGCACTTTAAAAAGATTCAAGAAAATAGTTGTGATCATGAGTCATTAATAGTACATGCATCTCTAATGTACAGAACAATCAAATACCAATGATCTCCTTTTAACGGATCTTAACTTATCAAATGCTTAATTTGTTAATAGTTGATGGGGCTATTTATTTGTAGGAAAAAAATATTAGGGTCCTTCTGATATTATTAAGCAGATATAATGTGATTTCTTAATCATTCAGGCATGGTTTTTCCTTCTACCCATGGTGCCAAATTTTTAATTGCTATTATTTTACTCTAGTAAAGGATGAGATGAAAAGAACTTTTCATAATCCAAATAGTACTATGTTAGATGCATCTTGGGCAATAGATTTCTCTGTAGGCAATAGGGCATTTTGCATTAAGGGAATTTACATTCTTTCGGTTTTAGTTCTTTCCCCATTTCTATATATATATATATATTTTTTTCTTCCTCCTGCCTGGTGAGTAGCTATTTTATAAGGTTTCTGTTTGTCCTCTGCCCTCATTTGTCTGCACCAGAGTTTCAGATGTGCAGAGTTCTTAGCTGCCGTTAAAGAGGGCCAGGGCCAAGTGTGAGGGCTGGCATTGTAGATATTAAAAAGCACATGTCTCATCCAAGGGGGCCACAGCCACCAACCCTACATAGTGGCTCTGGAGTTGCCAACATGGTCAGGTCCTCTGAATTTTAAGAGAATCTATAAATCTAGAACTTTGTGAGATTTCCAGGCTTTCAAATGTTGGCAAAATAAATCCATCTTCTCCAAAACTGTGAGGACTCAGCAACATGTTTGGGACTGAATTTGGCCCCCCAGGACCCTAGAATTCGGTCTTGCTGTGCGCTTGTTCCTGTGGAGCCTCTGTCATTCCTGGGAGCTGCAGCCTGTCCTTCTCACCCTGGGAGTCATGAGCACCCGTGGCGTGTGGTATTATTGTGGCGCTGGGGAATTTGGGGGAAGTGTATTTCAGAGCCGTAGAAGCAGCGTGGCCACTGTAGAAATTGCCTCCTGCCTTTGCTGCATGTCCGCAGCCACCCTACTGAGCTTCTTTCCTGGAAAAGTCCATGAAGCACTGACCCAGCTCATGCCTCTGTTTAGAGAACTTCCTAAATCTGATTCAGAAGCCTCAAGTATGCTCCAGTGTGACATCATTTCAATAACCCACCTTTAGGCCAGTGCATTTTAACTATTTTTGAGTCAAAGATCTCAGTGGAAATTTGATGTAAGCTGTAGTTCATACTCCCTTGAGCTGATGTCCGTGGGTAGAACTTCACATATATTTCCTGAGGTTTGTAGCTGCCATGAATCCAATCTCCTAAGGAGCTCGTATCAGCAACCACTGCTCCATACAATATTTCTCCTTGGCTTTGCTAGCTGCAGAGCCTGTCTTTATCACTTGCTAGTCGGTATGCTTTACAAAGCCGGGCAGAACCATGGCTGTTTGTGTCACAGATGTGTCCACAGTGCCTCATGAGCACCTGGCACTCAGGGGGCATGCCAGCAGTATTTATTGAATGAATGGATGGGTGAGTGGCATCTGGGATTCAGGGCTTGCAAATAATTAGAGAGAGAATGAGATTTCCCAGAGCTACATTAGAGAATGAGAGGAAAAACAGCGATATTTCTGCAATGAAGGGAGTCTTCATAGAGGAGACTCACAAGGAATGAATGATTGGAGAGGTAGGAGGACCAGGGTATAAAAGGAAAGGGAATGGGTCATAGATGCAACAGGAAGGCTGACGGCATCCTTTGGCATATGCAGTTAGCTCACTGGATCCCAAGTGAAATCATTTTAAGGCAGTATTTGCCTTTGGAGCCAGATGGCGGTAGGTGGAAGAATGAATGAAGCGGGAAGAAGTGGGGAGAGTAAATGCAGATTCTGTGGCTGAGATGTGCAAGGGATGCTGGGACTAGGAGAGGGACAGAAACTGGGTAGGATGGTGCAAAGCAAGTGACGGGTACTTTCTTTTAGGACGGCAGACATGGAGCATGTGCCTGCATCCAATGAACAAGTGGAATTTACAGGGCGTAGGGTCGTGAGTCACTTATTGATGGGACGGTGGTCTGAGACGCGCGTTACTGCGTGGCCTCACTGTTGTGGACACGTCGTCGGGTTCTCACACAAACCCGGATGTTGTTGGTTATCACTCTACATGGCCGCTCCGTGCAGTAAAGGAAGACGTCTGAGGCTGCTGCTGGCTGCTCCAAATACTGCTTTACGGTGAATTTTTAATAAGGGAGAGTACAATAATGAAGTGTAGTGTCATAAATACATAAACCAGGTACATAGTCATTTATTATCAAGTATATTATGTCCTATACATAATTATATGTGCTGTACCTTTTTATCCTGGCCCAGCAGGTTTATCCTCACCAGGCACTAGGAATTTTTCAGTTATAATCTTACAGGACCACTGTCATCTTTGCAATCCCTCACTGCTCTGCAGCACGTGACTGTATTTTTAAAACCCCTGTGACTTTTTGTTTCCTTTGTTTCCATTTAACTTGTTCAGTGAGGCGAATCCCTCTCTTGTCCCTGGATACAAACCCCAGCAAATCCCAGGATGTTTCCAACCACGTTAGGTTGAAAAAAGCCCTAGAGTCATTTTAAGTCCTAAACTGGGCTCAAGTCCATTGTTGGAGTGGTCTGGGCCGTGTAGTAATGACCTTAATTGAAATTCAAACTTCCTTCCATTTCCCTCCTTCAGCCAATGCACAGTGACAGGCACACCATCTTCTTCTTCTTTCTCTCCCTCTTTCATCTGTTCTCCATAGAATCAGTGTCCAAACCCACCGTGGTCCAAACAAGGAGGAAAGAAGAAAGGGGGCATGGAAGAATCCCAGTGCGAGTGGTCCTGGCTTAGGATGACTTTGTGCTGAATCAGCAGTGGCTAAGGCTGCTTCTTTCCTTGGGTAACTGGATGGTACTTCCGGTTCCTGAGTGTGGACTCAGCCATCTGAAGCTCCAGGCTGCTTGCTGGACTCCAGGGAAGCAGAGACTCTGGCCAGCTGGCCTCTCCCTGTACCCTGGGCTTTTGCCTTCAGGTCCAGCCCATATCCACCTACTGCTGGGGTCTCTGTGCCCAGGGAACCACTGTCTAGGACATCCCTTTGTGTTTCAGTTTAGTTTGGTTCACGATTTTTTTTAATGATTTAAAT
>RJWT010025798.1:0-16025 GCA_004365215.1 Cuniculus paca | reverse complement strand
TCTGCTTGACAATTCATTTTAAGAGTAACAATAATAAGCTCAATTATAACATAAGTAACATGAACTCAATGTAAGAAACATATTTTCATTTCGAAACTGTTTTCTAATCCAAAATGTGCTTACTAGGAAAACTGGTTTTTGCAGATTTTGTTAATACCTTTCATTGTAATCTATTTCTACACTCAGTCCATCATAATATACTGCCATAGTTGGCATACATAAAGGAAATCACACAGGTAAGTAGTGAGAAAAGAGATAAATATTTTAATAGTCTTTCAGATAACTGCATTTTCTTCTTTACTATGAAACAAAAAACAGTTATGAAGTTGTTTTTTTATGCTGTTGTTAGGTCAGTGACCTATAAACATTAATTAGTACAAGTTGGTTGATGGTGTAATGAAAGTGTTTTGACTCCTCGTATTATTACTGGAAAAAAAATGTAAAAGTCTCTGATTATAATTGTAGAGGTGTCTATTTCTCTTTTCAGTTTTATCAGATTTTGCTTCTTATATTTCCAAGCTTTCCTGTTAGGTACATGTACAATTAGAATGGTTATATCCTTTTAGAAAATTACTCTTTTTCTGTTATATTGTCCTTATTCTCTGGTAACATTCCTTGTTTTGAAGTCACTAATAGTGGTGTAGCTACTCGCCTTGAGTTTTGTTGTAGCAGTGATTCCTGTCTGTGTACCGTAGACTTTTAATTCCTACATTACTTTGTTTCTAGAGGGGTTGGTTGGCTACAGGACTGTTCTCAATGTGGACTCCTCTCTCAACTGTAGGTCTTTTGTGCATGCACCTCTGAGGATACTTCTCTTTGTACTTTTCTTTCTCATCAACAGTAGCCTGTTGTAATGTGTCTCTCTGTGCTTCCTGGCCTTGTGTTGAGAAGCTTTTTGCTCTTCTGATTTCATTTTGTGGTCATTCTTAGGCATACTTTGTTTCCCTGGGTCTCTGGAATGGGACCATCTCAATAATCGTCTTTCTCTTTATACCCTAGGAGACTTCTCATGGTTTGAGCTCAGGGTAAATTTATGCACCATTGCACAGTGAAAGGTTTTAATTTTTTTTTTCCTTTTTCCTTTAACTTCAATTGATCTTTAAAAAGCTATAGGGACAACAAAGTTTTCTCCTATGTTCAGGGATTTGAAAGTTTTTCAGCATTAAAGAGGTAGGGAAAATGGATATGGCAGGCTTGGAGCTCTTCCCACAGTTACTGTCATTCGTTTTTCTTAGCCTGCATTATGAGGAACACTTTCTCAGGAGTCTTGTGTTCACAGTCTTTCTTGTGAGTATAAAGGGACATCTCTGGAGCAGTGCAGCAAATGAATGTAAATTTTTGTTATGTCTACAACTATCAGGGATTCTGTATTTCTTTAGCAAGTGGTTTTTTAAAAAATTAAGGAAAGTGTTACTCAGTTGTGTGGGGCCCAGTGTCATCTGTCCCAGGTAAACAAGAGTTTACCTACATTAAGATACTATTAAGAAGTGCCCTTCATGTAAAACTGTTAGGAAAAATTCATTGCTCTCATGTACTCAACTCCAATCTTGAATTTTGTATTTAAAAGTGATCCTAGAGAAATTCATGATGTGTATTCTTTTTTTTAAATTAAGAAAACAAGAATAAACTATTCTCTTCTTAGGTGCATGCTAGTTTCTCAAATTGTTCCAGAAAATACTGACTTCCTCTTACATAAACCTTGTAATGAACCACTAAGTTGACTTGTTTATTCAGTGCAGGGACTTCTTATGTAATGTAATTTGAGAAAAATTGCCAACTATGAAATTCATATGATTTAATTTGCAGGTCACCTTTTAAACTTTCTTACCTATAGGAATATATTCATTCAGTCAATACTTCAAAAGAATAACCTCTTATTTTGACATACAGTCATTTGTATAATATCACCTTTGAATTATTTAAGGATTTCATAGAAATTCTTTCCAATTTAAATTACTCTTTTAATTATTTTCCTTTATAATCCTTATATATTTACTAATATTTAATTTAATAACTTATTGAAAGAGAAATGTTGATTCTTACTATCTGCATAAAGTCTTCCTGGGAGTTTGAAATTGAAATTTTCTCTTTAAGTAATGTTTTCAGTATATTTCAATTAACTTCTTTCTTTATGTATATTAGAATAAATTGAAATTATCAAATTTAATATCTAGAGTCTCCTCAAAGCTTTGCACACTCATAGATGGGACTTCTGGGAAGTCATCAGATCATGGGTGTATGATATTCAACAGTAGATTTGTTCACTGATGAGTTTATATCTAAATATGATTCGGGAAGTGAAGCCTAATTGGAGAAGGTGGATCACTGCAGGCCTGGCATGGAAGGGTGTATCTCCCTCCCTCTTTCCTTCATCTCTCTCTCTGCTTCCCTCCACCATGCCATGCCCTGACATCTTTCTACTTTGCCCCAGTCCTATGGCATTGCCATTCAACCATGGAGCCAGCTGACAATAGACTGCAGCTGCTGAAACTGTGAACCAAAATAAACCTTTCTTCCTTTAACTTGTGAGTGCCAGGTATTGTGTCCCAGAAACCAGAAGGTAACTAAGATACTATTCTAGGAAAATTCTTATTAAAAACAGTAATAATTTATTGCAGCAGCTAAAAACTACCATGCCCTTTAACAAATGGTGGTTTTGCTGTGATTGTGACTCATGTTATTGCTCATATTTTTGTTGTACTTCACGTATTATTGATCATTCTTTTTACTTGGAGATTAGGTTACTTAAAAATGTGCTTTGTGAGATCCTGTTTTCAGACACTGTGGACTAAAAAAATTGGTACTGATCTCACACTGAAAACACCTAGACCAGCTGAAAAGTCCATGTGAAGACACTGGAAAGTAAAGACCGTAAGGAAATATGGAGTCAAGATACAGAAGAATTAGAGAGGAAAGAAACCTAAAAAGGTGAGCCCATCATTGTGGGCTATTCTTACAAAAGATAGATTTTACTTTGGGGATTTTTCTGATTACTGCAGAGATAGCTGAAGGGTTCAGAAAATGAACAAGACATTGAATGCCTATGGAGCCTGAAGACAAAACATAAAACCAAAGCCCTCAGGCTTTATGTTAGGTCATAAAACTCTACAAGATAACAGTAAGGGTTAATCAGAAATGGTTTAGTCATTTCAGGAAATGAGCACAGTTTCAGCTCATCTCCTTGGAAATAAATTATGCGATCTGAAATTTCAAGTGCCTGTAGCAATCTGCAACTACAAAAGCATATTCTCTCTGAAGGAAGGTTCTCCTCAAATTATGTCTATAATATTACAATCCCCAGTACTCTGTTAAAGTAATACTTTTATAATAAAACTACAAGACTTAGAATCAAGAAAAATAATAGATTTAGAAATAGGTCCTCTGGTAATCCAGAAAATGGAATAATTGAGACACAAAGCTTAAAATGACTGAACTTTTATAATTAAGAATTTCAACACAGAGTGGAGAATTTTTACAGAACCGAAATGCATAAAAACAGCTTCAGTAAAAATATATGAATTGTAAAATTCCTATAAACTAAATTTAAAATTGTTATTAAGATTATATTAGATATGTGTAAAAATCATTGATATACTACATAGAGTAGAAAAAATATGTCAAATAAACATAGAAAAATAAGGGCAAAAAATTTTTACAAATTAAAATAAAAACAAAGACCAGGAGAGAGAAATGACAAATAAGAAAATTTTACATATAATACAAAATTTTACCCATAATACAAATTTCAGAAAGAGAATAGAAAGAAAATAGGCCAAAGCAACGTTAGGAAAATAATGCTCTTGAGGACTGTCTCAGATTCAAGAATCACTATGACCTTCATGCAAAATAAAAGGAAAACCAGAACAAAATTTCAAAACAAGATTTATTGAGAAAACACTTGAAAAACATTTGCAGAAAAAGAAGTATAATTTAAAAACAGCAAATATTAGGTTGACATCTGTCATTTTTATGATACCTGCAAAAAGTGGAAGTCAAAATGTGATGGAATGATGCAAGTTCTACACGCAGTTGAGGAACTAGGAATAACTTAGCAAAATTTTTTAAATATTAAAGATGAATATAGATGTAAAAAGTGTAAGAAGAGTCACAAGACAAAAAAGAATCATGGCACATCAAGCCTGCAAGAGGAAGGCAGAGATGCCAAAAGATGACCTGGTCCTGGAGAGACAAAAGGCCACAGCAGCTCCCTAAATTGCATGCAGTTTTACAATAAACTTTTTTTTCTAAATGAATTGATAAAGACTCTGCTGTGAATCAGAAGAGCTTCACTGCAAGACAGTTAAAATATTAGCTAGGACAGCCAAATTTGAAATTGAAATAAAATGCCTGGGGGTTGTGGTAGCCATTTGGAATATTGTTTTTCTCTCTCCTCAGAAAATAAAAATACCAATAACAGGTGATATCTATAATTTGTAAACAAATTTAGGTGGGATATCCATACTTATTTCATAAGGTAGGAAGAAAGGAAAACAATTTTTCTGCAAATGGTTTGCTGAACATCTTTTATGTTTTGAAAGCTTGTTGCTTGTTGTTGGAGTTTAATTAAAAAAAAGCAAGTTATGGCTCCTTGGTAGCCTTAAAAGTTTTTCTGAATCTCACTATTGTTACAGTGTCTGCTAACCCTGTGTCTGAAGACCTTGAAAGTGGCCAGTGATCCTTGAGTCAGTGTTCATCCATCCAACCTCTGATTAGCATCAACAGCTTTATGGCTCAGACATATTCAGAATTTAAATGAATGTCTTTTCAGGTTAACTATAAACATTTCCATTATTATTTGGGTTTGGTTTGACATCACTTGAATTAAAATAAAGAAAAAGCTTGATAAAATATGCGTTCAGTCTTTTTCTCTTCAATTAAAAATGTACATTAATGTCTGGTCCAGTTCAGAGAGCAAGGCAGTTTGCTAAGTTCAGGAATATTTTTAGCACAGGAAGAAGACATTTAGAATCAAATAGGAAAGATGCATTACATTGCAGAAACAGTCCTCACAGTGTAATCTGATAAAACTATTTTCATAATACCGAGATTTTTCTTTTCTCACTAGCCTTTTCAAAAATGTATAGTGAGTTTTTAGGAGACTGTATGATATGTAGTATTACAAAAGATTGAGTGCAGAAGCAGATACGAGAATCACATTAAGCCAGAATTCTTCTTCTAAGTCGGGCATTATACAGATTTAAAAAATCTTAAAAATTATTAATGTAACTGAGTGTGGTTGCTCACTATGAGAGGCTGAGGCAGGAAGATGGCAAGTTTCTGCACAGCCTGGGCAACTTAGCAAGAATTTTATCTCAAAACAGAAAGTGCAAGGAGTGCAACTCAATGTAATGGTTCCAGATACTCCTCAGTAGCATTAACAGCAACAACAAAAAAATAGACTCAGAAAAAGCATTGAGAATATAATTTGCTAAAACAAAGAATATAATTTATTAATTTATGTTAGCACAAAAGAAACTTTATTACTATTTTAAAATTAATTAATAAATACATATTTGTATTTCATTAATTTATTTTTGCCATGTTAGGGATCCACAGCCTTATGATTCTAGATAAGTGCGCTATCACTGAGCTATTTTCCTGGTCCAATAAATAAGCATTTTTAAGTGCATACTTTTATTTCTCATGTGGTATGTATCAATAATTATTACTCAGATAAAAAAGCTTTTTGGAAAGCTCTATAATATTTTAGAGTGCACAAGGAGCAGGAGACCAAAACAATTCAAGACTTCTGTATTAGATGCTACCCAATAAACTATAGTTTTCTTATATTTTTTCTAAAAATATCTATATTTTCTATTTGGTTGAGCAACCCTCTCTGGTTTCTTTAAACACTTGAGAATGTCTAACATATTCCAATAGATTAATTTGATTTTTTTCTCCTATTATTAGACCAAGTTTGCTCAATTATTGTTACAAAAAAAAATCTGCTCACTTGTGCTCATATTTTCTGACATCTGCACAGCTACCAAACACAGTTCAGTGTACACCATTTTCCAAAAATTACATTGTAGCAATTTTTGGAGGTGAAAGCATTTTTCAATTGAATTGAAAAACAATCTATTGAATATTTGCTATACATTTTTGTAGATATAATAAAATAAAAATTAAGATTATCAAGCATATTATTTTTTAAGTTGGTAGAAAAATATATAAAGTTATCTAAAAATAATTAGGCAATATATGAACATGAAAGACTATATATCAAGTTTTTATTTTGTTTTATTTTGTATGTATAAGGAAAAATTGACATTGTGTATAACTGTTCTTTGAAATTTTCAGTCGGGTGAGTAGTGTCTTGAAGAAATTATGAGATTTAAATAAAGAAAGGTAATGAATACTTAATTCTGCGGGAAAAGAATATGATCAAAAGTACAAAAAATGAGAGTAACAAGTCAGGGATGATAACTTCATCTCACTTTAGGGAAAATCAAAGGTAAATTTCAAATTGTGAGCTGGTAGGAAGGACAGCAGATATACAAGTGCGGAAAAAATGAAATAAAGACATGCCAAATTTGAGATCATTTCAATGTATGCAAAATAAAAGGTAGACATTTATTTATTTGACAGCAATTTGTTGAGTGTCTAAGATGGCAAATCTCCATGTTAGTACTTGGGGTCCAGTGAGGAGTAGCACAGGCAACGATCTTGTTTTCAAGCTCATTTCCTACTTGGGGACCATGACATGAACAAGAAATTAACACATGGGACAATCAGAACTACTCAGGGAAAATACCTCAGTGAACATAGACATACTCTGGCAGTTCATTTTTATGTAACTCGATAGTTAAGGATAAGACTTATTATTTTACAAGTATTATTTATTATTTATTATGATATTTCCAACAATTATACATCTCATATTTGTTATAGGGTTTGTGCTGTATTTTATAATGTTCTAACATGCAATACCTCACCATAATTTACATGCCTTTAGTTTATAGGGTGGCATATTTTGTTTAATAGTTTTCTTCTTTCAAATAAAATAAGTAATTGTTCATACTTGCTATGTGTTATGTGTTAGTGAGGCTTGTGGCTGCACTTTGAAGAACAAAGATGATATGGAGAGACATGAGCAGGAGAAAAATAGAAAAAAAGATTACATGAGTAGAAGAAAAGTGAAAAAATTCTAGAAAACAAAGAAAGTTATGCTTGCTTAACATACAGAGCAAATAATATGAAATAGGGGAAAATGGGAGCAACATTTTTTTTACCATTGTCTTAGCTATCTCTCTGTTATTTACTTACTATTAAGATTTTTGTGTTGGTCTAATGAATTTCTATAAGAAGAATTATGGTGAATTAGGTTGGGCATTTACCTGAAACTGCATTAATCAGAATACAGACATTTAAACCTACAATAATAATAGAAGGATAAATTTTAAGGTGTTAACATTTTTTAAAAAATATCTTTTTATTTTTTAAATGTAATGAAGAGCAAGATAATAGAAATGATTTCATGCATGAGCTACATTTATTTGCCCATTTTGAAATGTTTTAATTTGGGTAAGAATTCAACATACTTAGTTAATTTAGGAAAACCAGTGAATGACTTTGATGATTAGGTTATAGTAGATTTGTTCAGTGCTGACAAATATCTTAAATGAGTTCTGCTAACCCACTTTACCCAAACTGGTAATCCCTGTCTCCATCAAACATACTAATTGATTCCATCTGATGCTGGATTCAACTTCAGAAATCTTTTCAAAATAATGATTCTCTATTTTTTCTTCATGTCCATTAATGTTGGCATAAGATTTGAATCATAATTCTCCTTTCTAAATTAGATGATACATTGACATTACTTAAAGTCTTAAAATTCTTTAAGTTGAAAATTATAACTGGTATTTGCAATGAAATATTTGGAAGAAAACTATATGCAGATTAGTAAATATTACAGAGTAAATAGAAACATCATACATATATTTTTAAAAATTTTAGTACCTTCTATTACTTTTAATTATAATCACACAAAGGTATCCATTTCGGGAAGCACTAAGTAAAACCAACTGAATGTTTGACAGTATAAAAAAAATGTTTCCCTGAAGTGATGCACTAAACATATAATGTGTGAATTTTAGGGCTAGGGATGTAGCTCAGAGGCACAGTGCCTGCCCGTTAAGCGCCAGGCTGAAAATTCATTTCCTGGTACAAAAAAAAAAAAAAAAGATAATGTATGAATTTTAATATTGTTCTTTCAAAACACACTTTAGTAGATAGTTTTACAGTGCCTGTATTTCAGCTACCAACTAGAAAGAGTATTAAACTATAAAACAGGAAAAAAATGATAGTCTCTATAATTATGAAGTTACATATGCCCGAAGTGTATGTGTATAGCAAGGTTCTACAGGAAAAATGTATACAGCAATATGTATTTATTTTAGAGAGTCAGCTCATTATTGTGAATTCTGGTAAGGCTGAAAACTATGAGAAATGCTAAAGGCCATAACTGAGATAGGAGTTAATGATTCAGCTTTTGATTTTTGTGAATTTAGATAACACAGATGCAACTCCAACCAGATTATTAATCATGATTTCCTTCACTTAACGTCTAATGTTCATAGATCTCACTATTTCCATAAAATATCTTCACAGCAACATCTAAATTAGTATTTGATGAAGTAACTGCACTGAATAGTTTAGTGATAAAACTAAACATCACAAATAAACAAATGTATTTTTCTCTGCTGGATCAAGGTGAGAAAATGGGAAAAGTTGAAGAATGTATAAATAATTATTCTCAATAGAATATTTGGCATTTATTATGACCAATAAAATGGGTATTTAATTGTAACTAATGTGAAGTTCAAACTGAGTCTTTCCAATTTGCTAGGCATTAAGGATCTGAAATTTATTCATAATGTCTCTGATTTTATAATCTATATCGTCTTCTAAATGAAGATAGGCATATAGAATTCCTTCAGCATCAGAGGCAAATTCAGGAGACTTATAGAGTAACATTTCAAAATTTGTATATAAATATTTTTAAGGTAGATATATATTCCAATCAGAATAGTCTAAGGCTTAAAAAGTTTTCTAAAACTTTTTCATTTTGTTTTGGGAATAAACGAATCTTAATAATTCTTGGCACATAAATACAGCTCTCCCATAGTGTTTTATAGTTGTTTTTTTTTATTCTAATAGAAAAATAATGATCAAAAATCAAATCAAAATATTCTCAACATATTGTCAACTGTGAAAGACAGGCTCATCAGGGCAACTAATTTGGTCTTGAGAAGACAGAGCAGAAAACACTGCCAACATCAGAGTCATATTTCTTTTCTTCCCTTTTGTTCACTATTCTATTGACAGAATCTGTGACAAGGGATTCAACAGTTATGTTATTCCTAGATTGAAGGGCTTGCATTTGTAGTAGTCCCATCTTTTGTTAGAGGTAAGCACTAGTACAAAGTTGATGGAGAGCACCATTATCCACTGATAGTCATAAGATCGTATTACTCAGATAATCTTCTTGTCTTTCTTCTCCCAAACTCTGAGGCAGGGTCCAGGGTAAGAAAAAAAATGCTGAATTACTGTATTTGTTATTGTACAAAGCTGTAACCCAATCCTCATTCTCCTTCATTATTTTTTTCAAGCCATCAGGACTAATTGACAGCAAGTCTTTATATCTAGATTAGATCCCATTAGAAGTTCTTGTGTCCTTGGCTACACAGGTAAAGCTAGAACTTTAATTACTGCTTTAATTAGATAAATTGAGGCAGTTGTGCTTTGGTTTAACCAAAGGTAAAGCTCAGAATGAGCTACTTTTTTGGTAACATAGGAAGGGATGTTGTCTTTAGTGTCATTCTTGAATAATCAAAAACATGGCAAATAACGAAGAAACAGCTATAGTCTGAGAGATTTATACTTCTTTCGTTCTAGCCACCACCCTGTCTTGATCCTAATGGATTATTTATATCACTTGCTTTTTATGAAAACAGAGCATTGAGATTTGTAATGAAAATGCTATTAAAAATACCCATACACACAAATATACAAGTGAATTTAGAAAAGTTCATAACCTGTTGCAATTGCAAGAAACTTAAGACAAAGAAATAGATTTTTAATGTAATTAAAATGACATCTTAATAGATTATATACAATATGTTATAACTTGCTTTAGTTTCTGTCATAGCACATTCAGATTAAGCTTGATGGCATAAAGAATTACATTTTTGTCTATGTACTGAATTCATTGAAAATCTTTTAGAGTGATTATGAAAATTCAATAGATTAAGTATTCATAGGCTCTACTTTTAAAAAAATTAAAATAACTCAAATTGAAATTAAAATTGTCCCTTCAGAACTCAAAGGCATTACTATGACATGCTCTATAATCTTCTGTGGTAAAGAAAAGTCTTAAGTGTTTATTTCTTATTCTTTTGTAAATATCTAAATTTTTCCCTTTCATTGCAAAAATGTGTGCATGAATGTGTATAAAACATAATGTGTTTTACTGTTGTATTCTGAAGCTTCACAAATATATATTATTCCTATTACTTATGATTGCATAAAAACTACAGTACCAAATATTTTGTTCTATTTATTAATGCCTAATGCATCAGGCCAAAACCTATTTGTTGGAGAACGGTTGTCATTTACTTGTGTGCAAATTTGCACTTGAGGCAGGATTAGATAAGGTGGTTAAATTTTGATTTGCATAGCATCATTCTAAGTGGCTCAGTTGGCGCCAAGATTAGTTCTCAGACGGCTTCCTTCATATGACTGGTACCTGGTGTTGGATATCACATGGGAATTCAGGTGCAGGTGGCAGCCAGAAACATTTGGTTCTCTCATTATGCGCCTCCCTCCTTTCAGAATGCCTGGATTTTCCCTCATGGAAGGTGGATTTTACAAACAAGTGATCTAGAAAGCAGAAATGGAGATGGCTGGCCCCTTCAGGTCAAGACATAGAAGGTTGTAGAGCTTCCTTTCCAAATCTTCTATCGTGAAGATAGCATGGAGTATTTCCAACCTAAAGAGAAGGAAATAGACCCTCTTTTGATTGGAGATATTTTAAAACACAGAGTGTAGTGTGTTATTCTGTGAGCTACAGTGACAAGTTATCTGTCTCCTCTATACCCAAAAAGCACTAGTGAAACAGGCATAAAGTAATCATAGTGGACGTTTTCGAAAAGTAGAGAGAACTGGAGACACTTAGAAGTCAGTGATTCACGCATGGGTGCAATTCCAGCTTCTTCATAGTTTGAGATAAGACCATCACAAAGTCTAGGCCACCATGGACATTTTAGAAAAAGCTTGACTCAAAACAAATTAAAAATGGTTGTCAATGCAGCTTTGTTGTAGAGCATTGCATGCATTTTCACTTCTATTTTATCTATTTATTTTGTATTTCTATTCATTAGATAGTTGTGTTACTCAGCTTTCCATTAGTATGACAAAATTCCAAAGAAAATAAGCTTAAAAGGAGGACAGATTTATTTTAGTTTATGATTTCAGATGTTTCATTCCATGATCACATTATTATTTCCCTGTGGTGAGGATAATACTATGGCAGAAAAGTCATAGTGGGATGGGGGAGGAGACAGACAGACAGAGATAGAGGCAGAGAGAGACAGAGGCAGAGAGACATAGAGAGAGGGACACACACACAGAGAAAGGTAATTTACAAGTTTTTCTCCAAGGACCTATTTCTTCCAACCAAGCCAAACTTTAACTTGAATTACAATTATCTCATGGACTTCACAATACACAATAACTATATCTCCAGTGTCATTTGATACAGTATACATGGAAGTGGTCTAGTAATTTGCTTTTTTACTAATTCCTCAGCTGACTGTGATGTTGCTGTTCCACACTTAGATAACCATGACCCCAAACTTTCAATTTATTTCCAGCTAACAACCCATTCTGCAATTCTATTTTCCTGTGTTTTCAATGCTGTCTTCTTTACTTTTGCTCTATTATTAATGTGTGTAACAGTTACTGTCTTGGTTACTTTTTTCTTGTTGCTGAGAAAAAATACCTGATGCCCCTAATTAGGAAAGGAAAGGTTTATTTAGCTTACGATTTGTGGAGGTTTAAGTCTATACTCAGCTAAGTCCAAGGCAGGGTGGGGTGACTGAGGGGCAACCCTTTCTGGTGACTATAGCAAATACCAAAATGGCCAAGAGCAAAAGGGCAAAAGGGAAGAGCACACCTATTTCTCTCACTTACATTGTATGCAGGTTAACTGTCCTGGGGTGGATACAGCACTCAAACCCTAAATCCCAGCACAGGACAAATGAGTCAGTCACAAACTCTAGATTCAGCTACTTTCAAAAGGTCCACAGTCCATGACCGCAAGACCCCTTGGTGGGACATCCACACACAAACCATAACAGCTACCTAAAATAGTCACACAGAGAAACAATAATTATTTTGCTTGCTAAATTTCAAACAAGATTTGGCTCAGTGGTACTAACACATTTCTCCTCTGAGTATTAGCTGTAGCATCTTGAAGGCTGAAATTATATGAAACCTTATTTTTTCATACCTGTGGTACTTTAAGACCTTATTTGAGGCTGTTGGCTAAAATTATATCTTCTTATGTGGGCTTCATTCAATGGTAATGGTCCATGAGAGTCAGTTGGAAGGCACATAACATTTTGTGACTGAAACTTCAAGGTCATACCCAGTCACTTCTGCTGAATTTTATTCATGCACATAGCTATACATTCAAAGGAAGGAGAAAAAAATCCAATGTTTTGGTGAGAGATTGGCAAGGTTCTAGAAGTGTATGTGGGGCAGGAAATATTGCAGTTGTCATTGTTAGATAATATCATCTACTATAATTCTTGTACTCAGGGAAATTCACTTCCTTCCTACATGCAAAATACAGTTGTACCCTTTCTCTAAGAAAATGTAAAACTTCACTCCATTATAGCATATGTTTTAGATTTGAGTTCTACATTCTTGTTAATAAAGTCAGCTCTAAGAGGTAAATAAGCTTTCTAATGGGTCCTTCTTTTGGTAAACTTCTCAAGTATAGTGCTTTTTGATCTGCAGACCAATTAATTAAATGAAGCATCTCATTTGCCCTTAACTTACTCATCAAACAATGGTGAATCAGATGTAAGGTAACTACTATACATACCTCTATTCCAACAAGGGGAAAGTGGGAGGTACGATGTACAGAATTCATAGTTCTATAAAATTCATTCATTCAAACAGATATTTCAATTCTTTCATTAGGGTCTGGTACTACCACCTAGAAATGATTCTACTCAGGTTTTTGCTCAAATAGATAGCCTCTGGGTTTTATCTTCTGAGCTACTCTTTAATTTCCATAAAGAATTTTTACTCTATGAGACTGAGCAGTCTTTTCAACTTGTACCATGGTCATGTAGGGTTAGAGTTCTACAAGACCTTTTCATTTAGTAATATCCCTGGTATTTTTAGTCTTGGGTGATGGTGCATTCAAACACAATTTCATTAAAACTCAATGAGTTTTTATGAATTTGCTCATCTAGCTACATTATTCCCAACATTCCTGTGGATATAATTCTTCCTCCATATTTGGCTTCTTTTCAGTCATCTGATATGCAGTGGCCTTAAGATTATTAACACTTTTGTTTAATGGAAACAGACTGTTAGATCATTAAAATGTTTATCTTACTATGGAAATAACTGTGGCAATCTATAAATCTGAGATTTTAAAAATGATACCATATTTCCATGCTCCATTTGACATAATATTTACACTGATACTCTCTTTCATCTGAGAGTCTCAAAGAAGCCTATGAAAGGAAGTATTTTTATATTTAATTTAAGACCTGGTTACCTTAGAGCACCTTTTTATTTCCTTAAAAACATTTGAACCCCTCTCTTTCTCTCTCTCTGTCTTTCTCCAGTCAGTGAGAAAAAAATTGGGTGGAATTTCAGAATTCTGTCTAGAAATCTATATCATGGAGTTCTTCCACATGACCACTGACGCATCATGGTTACACTTCATGCCACAACATTAAACATGTCCCCTTTCCTTCAACTTTCAGTTTTTTCAAATTATCATTGAACTATTATAAAGAGCCTTCTGTAGGGCCACTAAAGACTTGCTAATAGTCTTTTCAAGTCCCTTCAGTCTTTCCCTATCATTTTCCTTGAAATTCTCCCAGCTTCTGCCTGCTACTTGCAAAAAATGTTTTACATTTGCTATGGTAGCATATTACTTGTAACTAACAAAATGAAATCTAGTTATACATTGCTACCTAAAGTATGCCCAAATTTAGTTACTTAAAGATTAATTTTGATCATGATTTTCCACTGTGGCTAGGTTTAATAATGGAGAGCCCATTACTGCTCAATTTGACATCAGCTGGGGAAGTAGCTAGGGAATGAAATCACTTGAAGGCATATACATTCAAATATCAGCCAGTGGGTCCTGGCTTTTAGTGAGACCATAGCTGGGGTTGGTGACTGCACTAAATACCACTCAAGATCTCTATATGGTCTAGGCTTTCTTATGACATCAGATCTTGATTCTATGAGCATGAATTCTAAGAAGAGAATCAGGTCAAAGCCACATCACAATTTGTAACCTAGCCTTCAAGTACTTTGTCATTTCTGTCATACTTTAGACATTGACACAATGACTTAAATCTGCTCAATTTCAAAGGCTAGAGAAATAGGCTCCATTATTTGAGGAAGGAATAACAAATTTCTGGAATGGCCAATGGAATTGAAAATACTACTGTGGTCACTTTTGGAAAATATTATTTACCACAAATCTGTTCCATTCATTAATATGACATATCAATATCTATGTTTTAGAAGTGATAGAAATATTAATTAGCTTGATTTGATATGAGTACACTGTAGATATCTATGAAATTATGACACTGAACCCCATAAATTTGTACATTTAATACAAATTTTAAGAAGTGATGTGTTGAAGATCAAGCTATACAAGGACCTCTGGTCTTGTTGGAAAATTTCATATTCACAGTGCTCTGAAGACAAGATAACACCGCAGCTGAAGAAACAGACTGCTGACACTGCCTGTTCCAACACAATGAAAGTGTCAGCCTTAGAGATCTAACTGTTCTCTTAATTAGCAAGATTTATTGCCTTTGTGCTAATTTATTTCATGGACTTTCAAACCCCCACTTCCTGCAACCCCAAAATTTGTAAAAACTCAATAAATACAGTGATTGGGAAACTCATGATCTTTACTTCTAGAGAGTTCTGACCTTCCTAGATCCCCACAGACCATACTACTTTTCTCTTCTTATTTAAGACTTCATTGTAACTTGTTTTATGAGGTTGAGGGCTAGGCCAAGTCACTGATAACTAGAGTCCAACAGGGACCTGAATCCTTGGACTGGTACTTTTAAGCTTGAACAAGCAAGATCCACTGAGAGTGGAAAAGGTGAAAGATGGAAGAAGGACTTTTCAGGAAGTGTTACTGTAGGGATGTAGACACCTGGATAAAAATAGGGAAAGAAGCCTTCCACAAAGAAGAAGGGTAAGTGTTCCCACTTGAAAAGGGTATTTATTTATATAGGAATAAAACATGGGACAGAATCACAGACCACTTTTAACTCTATTATAGAGTTTGCAGTAAAATGCTTAAGCCTCAGGCATGATGGTCAACCCCAGAGGCATGAAGAACAAAACGAGCTTGACCTGAAAGACCCAGAAAAAGGAACACCCACAAATCTATCTGGCTGTTTATTAAAACAATCTGGTGTTCATGTGTTATCAAAAGACAACAAAAATGCTACAAGAGGTAACCAAATATAACCATGGTTTCCTCAATCTTGATCATTAGGATAGATTTGGAAAAAAATCTTAAACAGGCTCATGTTAGAGGAAAAATTATTTGCTCTGAGATTCACTCAACTTGGAATTTAGTCTGCTTAATTCTGAGTCCATCATGGAATTTGCAGTCAACTGCTCCTGTTTCAGACATGAAGAATTCACACTCCAACAGAGGCTTCAGTCCATAAGGCAGAGGATTTGCAGAAGGAGCTAACTCCCTAGACACCACGACCTTTACAAAGGAATCA
>RJWT010025797.1:0-16024 GCA_004365215.1 Cuniculus paca | reverse complement strand
AAAAATACCATTTCTAAGGTTTATCCATATTGATACATGTAGCTCTAGATCATTTTCATCAAAACTGTATTATAGTCCAGTGGGACTGTACCGTAACTTACGGACTCTGAACCTGTTTCCACCTTTTTGCTCTCTTAAACAAGTCTTTGTCTCTTGTCTTTTTCAAGCTTTATAGGAATTTCTGCAGCAGTGGAATGACTGGGTCATAAGCAAGGGCACGCTGGGCTACTGCTAAATTGCTCTCCAAACCACTGAAATCAGTTTAGACTCCCACCAATACAAGACTCTTCATTAGAGATTTTGGCCTTTGCCAACCAAAGCTAAATACAACATTAATGAAAGTTTGCATTTTCAAATGTACAGTTATGCAGCCCTAATATATCTCTTGTAATCACCTATCTCTGTCCAGTCCTTTTAAAATTTTTTGTTAGTTTTGTGAAGTAAAATCTTGATCGGCTGCATTCTAGCAGGCCAGGGGAAATCCTGGCTTCTCTCACCTGGAGATCCATTCAGCAGTGCCCTCAAAGAGGTCTGGAGTGATGATATTGGTCAGAGAGGCCACTGAGGCAGCACAGTACGCACTTCTGGAAAGATAGAAACAGACAGGCAATGGGTTAGGTGTTAAACAGGAGCCTAAATAAGGCTCAGTGAAATTCTTGGGTGGATTAATTGCTGCACTTAGTGAGCCGGAATCACTTCCTGTGATCACCCCCAGCACTTGGTCAGTCCTCCCGGGTCTTCAGCTGAGTGTTGTGACATTCTATTTGGATAGAGTGGCTGCCAGCATGGCTTCTATGAAAGAACATGACATTCTATTCTCCCTAGCTCCACACGGTCACATCTCTATCAGAGGACACAATCCCCATATCGATTCATGTCGGAAGTGGGTTTAGTTCCAATGGCTCCCCCCACCCTACAGTGTCACGGAAGGACGTGATACTTGTCTCATTTATTCAGATGTCAGCACTAGTGTAGACCCACGGTTGCCATCTGGGTGTATGTAGCATGAGTAGATGAAAGGTTAACTACACATTTTTTTTTTTTTGCAATAGACATTGTCCAAAGCAGGCCGTGAAACTGTAAGAGGGAAAGTAACAGATGAGCCCCTGCTTTAACCTCTAGAGTAGGAAAGAACTCTGACTTGATGTCAAGCACCTTACCAGGACAGACAGACAGACATCTTGTGATGAGAAAGAAGGAACGCTTTTTTCTTTTTGCTGTTAGGGACTAAACCCATGCTAAATATATGCTCCACCCTAAGCTACAGCCCTAACTCTTTTTTTTTTTTTACATTATCCTATTTGATTTGGAATAATTCTTGCCATTCCATCCTTTCAGCTAATTGTTCTCAGGACACATTTTAGTTCAGTTTGTCCCTCTGTCATGGGTCATGTCCACAGACTGCCTTTTCTTCCTCCCTACAGTCTTTTCAAATAACCAGTATGAGGGAGAAAAAAACTGTATGTTCTAATTTTGTTCACAAATTCTTTTTCTAAGAGCTCCTCAGGAACATTAAAGGGAGGAAAAAAGATGGGTAGAGTTTCCAGCTTACTCAGTAGAGACATAACAGGAAGCCTAATTTACTGGCGTATTCCAAAGAAATCTCTGCAGAAGCTGCCAGCATTACTATCCTACCGGCAGGTTTACCAGCCAGGTTCCCGCTGGCCACAGGCAGCACAAGTGGCAGGAGTGGGTGAGGGTCACAGTGGCATTGCCAAATGTCATTTACCACTATCTAACGCCCCTGGTCAGATGTCATTTCCTTAGGCATTGATCCTCTCAGAGGGGCTCAGATGTATTTGTCTTAAAATGCTAATGTAACCCTGAGGCAGGGAGGTGGCCTGTGAAGGAGCTGGCCTCTCACCAATGTGACAACTGAGAAGTGAGGAGTCCCAGATCCCATGTGGAGCTGGGGAGGGGGTCACACACTCAGTACACAACTTTTCCGGTAGTTCCTTCCTCTCTGTGTCTAGTCATCACAGTTCTCAAATTTGTGTGCTCTCATCTCCTTCATTGCAGTCACCCAAATCCATCATTATCCCACACCTGATCAGTCTCCGGTCAGGTCTCCCTCCTTCCAGGCCTAAAATCAGATGACTTTTACTGAAAGATGACTCTCTATTCACCACAACTAGAGAACATCTAACAAAATACAAACCAGATCACATAACTGCCAATTTAAAACGTGTCAGAATAAATTCCAGACTTGGGAGAGTTTCTGGGCCCCAAACTCTGGCTTTACAGCTCCCTTGCGCTCCTTCTGCCCTCAGGCCCCTGGTGGATCAGCAACCTCAACTTGAACAGGCTTGTCTCAGAAATTATCCCAAGTTGTGACAAACCTGAACGGTCATCTAGAGATCACCTCTGTCTAACCTGGCCTGGAAGCAAGCTGGTTCTAGGTCCCAGCGTCCTGCCACTGCTGCTTCCAAGAAGGTCAGATCCAATGACTGGTGCGGGCAAAGGACAATTATGAAATACCAAGTGACCCCAGGATTTAGCTCAGTGGCTTAAGCGCCTGCCTGGAAAGCGCAAGGTCATGAGTTTGATCCCCGATACCAAAAAAAAAGAAAAGAAACACCAAGTGAAAAGCAATGGAGCCGGTGGCACATGCCTGTAATTCCAGCACTCAGGAAGCTGAGGCAGGAGGATCACTGCAAGTTGGAGACTAGCCTGGGCTACAAGTGAGCTCAAGGTCAGCCTAAACTGCATAGCGAGGCCCTGTCTCAAAATGACAAAAAAAAAAAAATGGAATTAGGGTCCCACAGTCAAGGCAAGGAACCTAGATGCAATCCACAAGCTCTATCCACTATCTGTATCTGTATCTATACAGCCCCAGGACTAGAGGGTTGAACCCAGGGTCTTAACACTGAGCTACATCCAAAACCCCTTTTTATTATTTTGAGACAGCATATTATTAAACTGCTAAGTTGCCCAGGCTGGGCTCAAATTTGCAATCCTCCCGCCTCAGTCTCCCAGACTGCTGAGATACAGCCATGCGTCACTGCGCTGGCTACCATTTATACTGTAATCTGCCATGTGAGTGAAAAGCACTGGCTCAGTGACAGAAGATAGAGGTGAAGAGGAGAATGGCTCCTGTGTTCTTCACTAGAACAAACCTCCTTTCTTGGAGGAGTTGTCCAGCAGTTGTCTAGCAAAAATGAATCAGAGCAAAGAAAAAGACAGTGCTCAGACAAATGAGTTTTGGAGAATAATCATATCCAGAAAGATATACATTAAAATATCAAAACGATCTTGCTATGGTTTGGTTGCTTTTGCTTGATATTAGTAAGTTTTTTATAGTTAAGTACAAGACTGCATATCTAACACAGGAATGAAAGTGTAGCGACTGTGGCATCAGGTAAGCGTGTTTCTTAGGAAGAATGAGCACAACACTGTTTTAACTCAACAGATCGGCTTCCATGGTACGTACAGATAACTAATCTTGCTTTGTTGTTGCTGTTTGAGCACACAAGTTACATACAGAGGAAAATCTTTCAGTAAAGGTCTTTTATTTGCAGCGTGCTTTATGCTCAGCAACTTTCATGGCTATTTCTCTACATATACTTTCAAACCAATGGTTAAGTCAGACATTGAAATCAGAATATTAATCAGTATGTGTAGAAGCAAACCCGGGCAATAACAGAAACCTCACCAAAAATGTATGTCTCAGACTAAGGATACAAAATGGTATAAAATGTCAGTGTGATCCACTGCCTTTGAGAAATGACTTGTTCAGTGAGTGTTCTGCATGCTTCTTAAGTATTCTCCTGCCAGGTAAGGACTTACTAGGTATTTCAGACACTTTCTTCCTTTTTTTTTTGGCGGCACCGGGGATTGAACTCACGACCTTGCGCTTGCCGGGCAGACGCTTAGACCGCTGAGCTAGATCCCCAGCCCTGGTGTTTTTGAGACAGGGTCTCACTATGCCATTCAGGCTGGCCTTGAGCTCACTTTGTAGCCCAGGCTGGTCTCGAACTCACAACGATCCGCCTGTCTCAGCCTCCCGAGTGCTGGGATTACAGGCGTGAGCCACCACGCCTGGCCACTTTCTTTCTTTTTGCAGTACTGGGACTGAACTGGGCCTGTGCATGCTAGGTAAATGCTCTATCACTAAAATATAGTTCACTTTTGGGAAGATGGTGGAGTGGTGAAGAATAGAGAAACTGTCCTACTGAGATTTGGTGTCAGACGCTAGAAAATAGCAATGTGAGATAGAGAAGAATGATGGAAATGGGTCTCCAGGACCCAACAAATAATTGAAGCAAAGAGAGAGACCTCAACACAGAAGGACATGGCAAGTGGCACTTTCTCCCTCAGCCCTAACTCACTGCTTGGGAAGGGCAGCTCAAACCTGCAGACACACAGTGACTACGGATGACCTCAGAGGCCTCCATGGAGGAACACACTGATGGAACAGAGCAGTGGGTGCAGTGGACTGCAGTGGCTGGTAAGTTATTTGGGTTTGGACATCCCCCAGGAGAAGGTGACAGGCTGGTAGCCATCTTGGAGAGAGCCCAACTGAGTTTGGAACTCGGAGCAGCTTTGGGCTGGCTCCATCTAGTGGCTCCCTATGTCAGGGTGAGGCTGCCAAGTTCAAATCAGCAGGAGATCAAAGAGCCAAGTTCAAGCCAACAGGAGGCACACGGAGTATTGCAGGCTGAATAAGTTAGGTTCCGGCCTCACAGCCAAAAATCAGCCTGAACTTTATTATTATTTTTTATTTATTTACGAGCAGGATATATTTATTGAGAGAGAGAAAGCCTCTGTCTGAGAGAGAGACTGGGTTGCCCAATCAGCCTGAACTTTAGGGGAACCAAAGGTGGAGGTTTGCCAGGATTATTCACTACCCTGCTGCAAATCTATGGCTGGCTTGCTGGGATTAATCAACATGGATCTGGGTTCTGTCTGCCTACTCCGTCCACCAGTGATAGCAGGGACATGCCCTGAAGTGGACGTTGTGTTTTTCTTTTTCCTTTTCTTTTCTTTTCTTGTTTTGTTTTCTGTTGTTCTTGTTTGTTCTTATTTTCATAAGTGTAAACATTGTTTCTAGTTTTCTCGTTGTTGTTCTGTTCTGTTCCTGTTTTTATTCATTTCTTCTCTCTTTCCCTCCTGTCTTCTTTACCAGTTTCCCAAAATTTGTATAATCTTCCTATATCCTCCAGCCTTGCTTTTAATCTCTTCCTTTTCTTTTATTTGCCTATTTTTTCCCCCTAACCCCTTTTAAGTTTTCTCCCCTGGGGGTAAAACTGCCCTATTGAAGACATATTTACTGTATATAATTTTCTGGTTTGTTTTAGATTTTGTTATTTAACCACAAATATAGTTCATGCAGTTAAAGGTGATAAATTAATACATATCACAGTTTATCATTTTCTAGACTGTGTTTGATGCTATTGTTATTGCTGATTGTACTACTTTAGCCAAGGTGATGTAACTGTTCTAATCAACTGTTCTTCCTCAAGACTGAGATTGCCTGAGAGTCATAAACAATACTATAGGCCAGTGCCAAAGAACCAGGGTCTATGCCAAATAAATCAAAGAGGTAGGATCTTACAACAGACTTAAAATCCAAAAGTCAACTAAACCTGGAAGACCATTCTGAGAAATAGTATAAGTGTTCTAAATACTAGCAATGAAATTACCTGCCACAAGCAATTTATAAGCATCAACCAAGGAATTAAACTAAAAAAAAACAAAAAAAACCCAAAACGAAACAAAACAAAAAACCAAAAAACTGAGAAGACACATAAGCAAGATGTAATTTCAGACTTCTAGCTCACCAAAGGCAAACTCAGGGGGCAATAAGGTGGAACAATTTGAAAGCCACTCATCTGGACTATCTGAAGTGGTAACAGTGGAAGTAATGTAGCAGATGAATGAGACTCTAGAAAAAAAATCAAATCAGAGATAATCTCTCAGGTAACTACAGAGATGTTGACCATAATGAAAGATATGGTTAGTGACTGTGAAGCAGATACAGATTAAAAAAATAGAGGAGCTTAGGAAAATGATGGAAACTGTGAACACCCAACATAGGAAAGAAAGAGAATCCACAAAACAGTTTCAAACAGATATCCAGATTAAAAATTGAGATTTAGCTCAGTGGCATAAGCACCTTCCTGGTGAGTACAAGGTCATGAGTTTGATCCCTAGTGTTGGAAAAAAAAAATTCCATTGAAAGCATACACAACAGAATGAGCCAATGTAAAGACAGAATATCAGATCTAGAAGACAGGATTGTAGTTAGTGATCATGAAAAGAAAGATTTCTTAAAAATAACAAGGGACCGTGAAAAATCAATCCAACAGCTGCTAGATGATGCAGAAAATAACAAGATTGATAAGAGTCTATGAAAAAGAAGGAGATAGCACAAAGAATATAAAAAACCTGTTCACTGAAGTAATGGCAGAAAATTTCCCAAGCAGGCAAAAAGAATTTGACATACAGATAAGTGAAGCATATAGAACTCCAATCAGCCATGATAAAATAAAATCTATACCAAGGCATATAACACTCATGCTTCCAGAAATTCAATGCAAGAACAGAACAGTAAAAGTTATTAGAGAAAAGAAACAACTCACTTATAAAGGAAAGCCCATCAGAATCACAACAGACTTCTCAACGAAAACCCTCAAATCAAGAGAGCTTGAAGTATTTCAAGCACAAACAAACAAATTCCAACAACCAATTGAGGAACCCTGTAAAACTATCTTTCAAAATTGGTGGAGAAAGAGGATACTTCTAGGGCTGGGGATTTAGCTCAGCAATTCAAGTGCTTGCCTGGCAAGCATGAGGTCATAGTTCAAGCCCCAGTACCCCCCCCCCAAAAAAAAAGATACTTCCATGACAAAGAACATCTGAAGTAATTCATGACCACTAATCCAGCACTCCAAAATGTTCTGAAGTATAGTCTAGAAAGAGATTATGAGGACTATAACTCCATGAACCCCAACAGGATGAATCCACTAGGCAACGCAAGTAATTAAACAGGGGCGGGGGAAGAAAACCAACAACAGGAAAATAACATGACAAGCATGTCAATACATATCAGTTACGATCATCAATCTAAATGGTCTAAACTCACCAATCAAAAGAAACAGACTAGAAGAATGGATCAACATACAAGATCCAACAATATGTTGCAACAAGAAACGTGTTTAATTCAAACAGAGATTCATAGACTGAAAGTCAAAGTATGGAAAACAATACTCCATGTGACAGGAACACAGGAAAAAAAGGGAGAAACTATTCTATTTGTAGACAAAGTGGATATCAAGTCAAGACTGATTAAAAGAGACTAAACTATATTCCCAGTCCTTTTTTGAGACAAGGTCTCACAAAGTTAACCCAGTTGGCCTCAAACTTGCTATCCTGCCTCAGCATCCCAAGTAGGTGGGATTACAAGTTATGCTATTCAACCCAGGCAAGTCGCAGTTTTTGGTAAAGTTTGAGCCAACAGGTACAATCAGTTTGTGCAACTCATGGCACTGCACTCTGCTGGCCCACAAGGCCTCTGCGCCTTCCACAGCAACTCCCAAGAGGCTCAGAAGAGCACAGGTGTTCTGTGTTCTCAGGGTCTTCTCAAATTGATTAGGAAGTTGTCAGGTGTGGTGGTGCACACCTGTAATCCCAGCACTTGGGAGACTAAGGCAGGAGGATCACCACGAGTTTGAGGCCAGCCTGCGCTTCATAGTGGGTCCAGACTAGCCTGAACTACACAGCAAGACCCTGTCTCAAAAAAACAAAACAAAACAAATCAACCAGGAAGTATTACTGGGTCCCTATCGGGCTTTCTTCTCCCAGAGATAAAAGATTACACTACACGGTCATTTATGATACATCCTTTTCTTTTTTTCTATTCTTTTTTACTGGTAACTATTACTTTAAATGATCTAGAAGAGAAGTGTGTGTGTCCACTATGTACATCATTTTACACCAAAATTTTATATTAAAAGCATTTTGTTTCTAATACTTTGAGGTTTACAAAAAAGAAGTCAAGAGACAGTGATCCCTGAGGACATCTGTATGTTATCTACGAGGATTATGACACTGTGTCACTGACATGTCACTCTGGGACAAAGTGGCAGCTCAGCCATGCTGTTCCTGGGTGTGGCACCTCTGACAATAGAGCAGCTCTAGAAGTGTGATGCATCCTCCCACTCACCTTGCGTCCACCTCACCTCCAACATGCATGAGAAAAGAGCCATCGGGCTGCTTCAGTGAATACAGGTACTGGAGAAGCTTCTCTCTGCAAAACGGCAGGAAGAGGTCAGTACCGCACAGCTGGTGGAGCCCTTTTGAGTCCTGGGCCCTGCTGGCTGTGGCTGTACCTGTTAATGATGTCATATGCCTCCTCAGTGCCAATGATGCACAGTGCGTTGACCGCTGCGTACGTGGGTGCAAGGTGTGGGTGCTGACCAGGGCCCCCTCCAAAGCCCCCATCTGGGCTCTGGCATAGCTCCAGGAACTGACACACACTAGGTGCATGGCCAAAGGGAAAAACAAAGTTGAGAGCATTAATTTCAAAACAACAAATTCCCACCAAAGTCCACATCTTTCTAATTATCTCCTTTCCCTCAAAGGAAAAAAAATCTGCCCCAAAAAGCTTCACCTTTACACAGGTATTGTCAAGTTTGTACAGGCTCCTGCAGTTTGTATTGAATTCAAGCATTTGCAGTCAGGAATCACAGAACACAAGGCTGGAAACAAACAGGCTTCCAGACTGAGCCTCTCCTAGCCTTTTCACTCAGCTCGCAGCCCTGCATCTGGGGTACCAGTCTCCTTCCTTTGGGGATCTCACAGCCTTTGGATTTTGCTTAGTACCTAGCGCTCAACTGCTTCTTTCCACACTAGGCACCCAGCATCGACCCACTGCTAAGGCCTCCCCGGAACGCACAGAAAAGCCTCTCAAGCCCACTGCTATCTGTGTGGCACTGCTGCTCGCCTCTGTGGCTGGGGGGAAGGAGCGGAGGCTCACACCATGCTCAGCGATGGTGGCAACGCCACAGGAGCACAAGTCACGCACATCATGAGAACACTATAGTCTGTGGGGTGCTAGAAGGATTTTCACACCAATCCAAAAGGGCTCCTGTCCCCTCGTGGAGGAAAACTGTTTACTGAGGGTTTGCCCCTGATCATGCCGTCGAGATTTACATTCCTGCTTTAGGTGACATTGAGAGAGCCCCTACTTCTCCAGGGTCCTCTGAAGTTCCCTGGAAGGCATGTTCCAAGAAGGCCCCACTCACCAAGTTGTTTACCCACAACAACTCAGCAGGTCAGTGTTACAGAAAAAACCTCCACTTAACAGACCATGCAGCAAACCTGTTTCTTTCTACTGCTCCGTCCCTCACCCTTTTTTTGAGATAAGGTTTCACTATGTAGCCCAGACTGGCCTCAAACTCTCGATCCTCCTGCCTCAGCCTCCCAAGTGCTGGGTTAAGAGGCACATGCCACATTTGATTAGGCACTTCTTTTCTGAGCTCTTTCATCTCATTACTCACAGCTGCCAGGGAGTCCACATAGGCTAAGTTCCATGAAGATACAAGTTCACCATGGCTTCCCTATGCCTATTTGATTATTCACCTCAGACCTTCTACCTTGGGCAGGGACAGTAACAGAAACTGCTCCTACTTTGCCATTTCAGTTTTGAAATCTCACAGGTTAGTACATTATCCATTCACTTCTATTTACACCTAAAATTTAATGGTAGGAAACACAAGGATGGAAACTGAGACTGACAGAGAAGCAAGATAATTCTTGGCACATTTTTCAATAGAAATTATTCTAACATTTTCCAAATCATCAGTGATCATACCATTTCCCAGAAACAAATAGCTACCAAGCTCAAATCTTAACAATGTTGGCTGCAATAGCCTACTAAGGTTTCTCTCCCACAAAAACAAAAGGTTGAGGTGATATAAACAGTATCTCAGTGGTAGATTTCCCCAGTGTGCATGTAGTGTGGGTTTGAGCCCAGCAACATAAAACAACAAAAAGTAAATTTTTTAAATGAAGAAAGAAAAAGAGTCACCTAAGCAACCCATTCCCTTCTCCAGTGCCTAAGATAGAACTGTGCTGAATGCAACACTCCTGTCCCAGTAGCCTGAAGTCTGGCATGGGTGAGGATCTAAATGTACCAGACACCTTGATACAGCCCTTCCACAGCAAGGGTCCTCAGCTGAGGCAACATCTGACCATCCCGGGCTGTGCTGAAGGGCTGGGGGTGGGGCTCGCCACCTCACTTCCGCATACAGAACATTCTGATCCCCAGGCTTTCCAACTTGCAACTTAAGGAACTGCCAAAGTGACCACGAGGTCAGCAGCTGTCTTTAGCAGACTTAGCAGTTCTGAAAACCAAGATGTTAATGGGACTTTAATCTATCAAAAGGGAGAGACTTAGAGACCAAAAATTCACCAACCAATTAAAAAATTACAAGCAGGAAACACTGTGTAAACAACCAGCGTGGCCTGTTTTGGACTCTTAAAGATACTATCAACATATGTATCTTAGATGTGGCTGTGGATCAACTTTCTTTGACGTCAGCAATGTTCCTCCAATTCTAGAGTTCACAACAATCACCAATGAAGTGGGAAGCTATCTTTGGAGATCAGGGATTTTCAAACCCTGATTTTCAAATGTGTGCTGTTAGAATCAGTGGCAAGCTAGTAAAGAATACACAAACTTCAGCTTCCTGAAGCCAGAAAGACCCCAAACCTCACTTGGGTGCTTCAAAAAATCTAGCTGGGTGTGGTGGTGCATGCCTATAATTCTCGCACTCTAGGAAGCTGAGGCAGGAATATGCAAAGCTCAAGCCCAGCCTGGGCAGTTTAGTAACTCAGTGAGACCCTGTCTCAAAAGTAAAACATAAAAAAGGCTGGAGATGTAGCTCAATGTAAAGGGCCTGGGTTCAATCTCCAGTATCCACACAGGCAAAAGCAAAACCAAAATAACCAATGCCACAGCCACACCTTATGCGGATTATATCAGAATCACTAAGGATGTAGCCAGGTAAGAGGATCAACTTCAAAACAAGAATGCCAATGATTTACTATCAGCCTTATAAAAGGTTACTTTCAGGTAATGGTTGAGGACTATTCTAAAGTGGTTGGTTCTGGACATGAGTATCACCAATGAGGATGGAGGATTCAAAAGTATATGCAAGCCTGGTATGGTGGTGCCCACCTGTAAACCCAGCACTGTGGGAGGCTGAGGCAGGAAGACTGCAAATTTGAGCCCAGCTGGAGCAACTTGTGAGACCCTGTCTCAATATAAAAAATAAAAAAGGGCTGGGGATGTAGCTCATTGTGAAGGTCCTGGGTTCAATCCCCCATACTGAGAGAAAAAAAAAAAAAAAGGATACATAGGAAGCAAGTAACACAAAACACAGAAACAAACCAAAGTCCAGAATACAACAAATGAAACAGAAACAAGTACCAAGTAACACACTTAAGAAGGCAGGGATGGGGACCGGGTAAAACATATAAATACAAGTGGAAAATGACTAGGAACACAGCAGGAAAGGATCAGAGATTAAAGTCCCCGAGGAGTGAACAATCAATAACAAAAACGTGCTTATTTTTGTTTGTTTGTAGTACTCGGGATTGAACTCAGGACTTTGAGACAAGTACTTTGCCACAGAGCTACAACCCTAGCACCTTTTGTTTTACTTTGTTTTGAGATTGGGTCTCACTAAGTTGCCCAGGTTGGCCCTAAACTGGCAATCTTGCTGCCTCAGCCTCCTAAGTATGGTAGCTGGATTTACAGGTGTGTGGCACTGTTCCTGGCAAAAAACCAAAACAAACAAAAAAAACCCCAAAAAAACACACTTTTAACAGCATCATAAACATGGCATTTTTCAGAACTATATCTGGCCCCAGCCTCCATTTTACACAAATGAAATTCATATTAGAGTTGTAAAATTCGCTATCTCCAAAAAAAAGTTAAGAAGTAGAAAAAAAATATTAAAAGGCTTAATGTCATAGACAACCACAGTGAGAAAGCTACCAGAAAAATACCTCATGTATACATGGGGTAATAACAAAAAAATTCTAGTAACAAAAATTGAGGTTAATCTATAAGCAAGAAGAATTCTTGTTAAATTTGAGAAAATAACTTCCTCACCATGGTTATAGCCCAGCAGTACAGTACTTGCCTACCATGCCCAAGACCCTGGGTTCAATCCTCAGCTCCACAAAAAACAAAAACAAAAACAAAAACAAAACAAATTGAAAAAAAAAAAAAGCCCACTGCCTCCCTGAATAGCTTACCACAGACAGACTTAAGGCCTACAATAATTGTGAGGACTCTAGTTCTAGAGAAGCAGTCATTCCTGAACAGGAGTAGTAGCAAATGCAAGAGGCACGAGGGGCACTGCATTTCCTGGGTCCTATTCTCCCATCTGCCCTGCCGGGAACCTGCTGCGTCCTGACAGATCGGAGAGGCCTGCACTAGGTGGAGTCCAACAATGGACAAGTGAAAGGCAGGTTGGTTCCAGAGGCTGCCGCTGCTCAGTCCTCATCGGAAGTCCTCTGTACAACGGCTGCTTTGCAATCCAGGTTGGTTCTGAAGAGTGAGGTGTCTCAGCTTTGGCTGGACTGACACAAGTAGCTGCATCATTTTCTGTTGCAGGGACTGTCCTGCAGAGGGTACTCAGAGCACCCCTGATCTGTACCCCGAGATGCCAGCACAACCTGGCCAGAAACAATGTGGGAAGATAAATGCCTGGGTAGAGCATTTATCCCTACTGAAAGGCAAGAAAACATACCAATTATATTTTAACGTAAATATTAAAAGGAAGGGTTACTAATAACCTTTGAAAGGGAAATAATAAAGCACTAAAACAACAGCGTTTGAATTTCTCTCTGGAAAAAGTTGGATTTTGGGGGGTTGTTTTGTTTTGTTTTGTTTGAGACAGGGTCTTGCTATGCAGTTTGGGCTGGCTTTGAGCTCACTTTGTAGCCCAGGCTGGTCTCAAACTTGCCACAAACCCCCTGCCTCAGCCTCCCGAGTGCTGGGATTATGGGCATGCGCCACCACACCCGGCTTGAAAAAACTTTATAAGCTCAAAAATTCTAAAATGGTTTTTAAGTTAAAGACAATTTTTAACTCTTACAGAAACTAAAAACCTAACTTTAACAGTGCAATGGTCCCTCCATGGTTTTCACTTTGCTCTGTATTTTCATTACGGCAGCTTTTAATAACAAAGAATGGGATTCTCTTTACATGATGCTTCCTCCAGTGCTAAAATCATTAAGCAAAGTAAACGCTGGACTCAAAATATTAGTTTACTTTTTATAAATTAGCATGTGAATATCTGTATACGATCACTCAAGAGAAGCAAGCTAAATGCCTCTCGGAATAGATCGGTCTGGAAACATCTAATAGCAGAAAAGCCTGGCCTTGCTGGCTTTGGTCAGCTCAGTCACCGACAGAGTGGTTCTGTCCACTAGAGGGAACTCAGTGCATCATACTGTTCCCTGAGCAAACAGAAGCACACAACTGAACAAAACAGGAAAGCAAGACAAACGCTTGAGTATGTAGAATGTGTATGCAGTGAATGCCAGGTGGGGTAGGGAAGCGGATAGGAAAATAATAAAACTCCAGAGCTAAACCTGACTCTATGCCACCTTAATATGTGTTTGAAGGAAAACAAAGACAAAAAAAACAACACAAAAAAAACTGATCACATTTCAAAGCACGGCTTCTCCCTGTGCAACATAAATAAAAAGGTAATATCCTATTCAGGTAGTCTAAAAGAAATTTCTTCATATTTTTATAAAAGTCATTAAAACTGCTCAGAATCTTAGTAAAAATAATTTCCTTATAGGTCAGGGCTACTAGGTTTTGTTTACAACATTTGCCTTATTGTCTGCATCTAGAATTAACAGCCTGCTAAGCATGTAATGAAATACGATAAAGTTATTCTTTAAAAGTTCATTAAATCCACACTCAGAAAAGCCACAGGTAAAGCTTTTAAGGCATCGGTGAAGGAGATTAACTCAGGCATTAACTATCAAGTGGCTCTTGAAATCAGGATAAGTCAGTCTCTTTATTTTTATTTTTTGGTCTTTTGAGACAGGGTCTCACCATGAAGCCCACGCTGGCCTCTAACTCTCAATCCTCTGTACTCGGCCTGGCCCAGCACTATGATGACAGGTGTGCCTCACCCAGTTTCTTTGGTTTCAAAGCAGTCTTGTGATTACAAAGGTTCATGGCAGAAATTTTAGAAAATGTAAACAAGCTTAGAAAAGAAAGACTTCAAATCACCTTTAACCTCAGTATTGATGTGTATATGTATCCTGTTTTTTAAAATGCATGGAATAATCTATATTTTTAACCTACAAAAGTTGAATTTTTTAGGGGCTGGTGAAGCACTTGCCTAGCATTTGCTTAGGCTGTGGGTTCAACCCCTTCCTTCCCAAAATTTAAAAGTTGAATCTTTTAATCCATTTTCACTTCAAATCTCTTTACATAAGTATATACATTTATATACAAGTTTAAATACATTTATATATAGTTTCAAATGGATACATATATTTCCTTGTATGTACTGTAGTATCATTTATTCAAATTTTAAATAAATTTTAAAGCCCCCTACTGTTAGTATTTAGGTTGTTTCCAATCACGCACTGTGAAAACCCCTTTAAAGGTTTCATTTTCCTCTCTGATGTTACCACAAAAGCAACTTTGACACATATACCCCCCAAAAAACCCAATGATAATGAGTTCAAGGCCAGCATGGGCTACACAGTAAGTTGAAAGACAGCCTGAATTACAGAGCAAGACCCTGTCTCAAAAAACAAACAAAAACCCAATGATAAAACACCAACTATACAACCCAGAGAAAACTCAGAATCAATCCTGACTTGAGCTCCTCCATTGTAGGAAGCCCCTGTCATTGTCTCCCAGCTCCAACCTGGTCTATGTCCTCTCAGGCATCTATGTGTCAGTCACACAAAACCCTCCATTTCTTTCTGCTTCGCTCCTGGGAGACTTTCCCATTCTTAGCCGAGTGTACATCCTGAGTGGGTAGGTGTGGGGGAAAAAAACGCATCCCCCAGCCCCCAACTGGTATTTCAAAAACACATGGGCCTTTATTTGACAATTAAATTCCTGTTACTGCAGAAACTGCGTCCAACTCTACTTCCAGTGTTGGAAGCAATCCTGATGATCAAAACAGCGCATGTTTTTTCTCTGCCTCAGAAAGCAGGCGTCACAAGGGTTAAGGGCTTAATTCATTATTATCTTCCCCATCCACACTCATCACAAGACACCCTGCCCAGGAAAGTAAGAATGAGAGATTATTGTTAAGAGAGAATGAATGAAACAATGTGACTTCTGTTCTTTTGACCTGCCAATGTGACCGAGGCAGGGACACTGTGACCAGGGAGGGCTCCGTGAGCCTCCATCAGTCCCCGCACAGCTGCTACCGTGTGCTCTGAAAACCAAACTTGGCTCAGGGGCCTTGGGTCCCATATTCCTGGCCCTCAGGAACACCAGGAGGACCAGGGGAACACAAGCCAAGAGGGCAGGCTGGTTATGTGGGCCTCTTGGATTCCATTCCTGGCTGTCCTTTCCTATCCCCGTATCCCTAAGACTGGAGTCATGATTAGCTTTTTCTTTCTTAAGATATAAATTATGATGAGCTTCTGAGAATGAGGTGCCATTCTGCAAACACCATCTGCACAAGCAGCCCGAGAAGAACCTCAGTTGCTTAGATCTCTAGTCCTCAGAAGTTTATGAAAACTCTGAGTCATGACTGGTACACTAAGACAGTAGCCCATGCAGTGCTGGGCAGGAGGCACTTCTGAGGAGGCATTCACAGGCGGCAAAGGCAATTTTGTTCACTGAGTTGCCCGTGCTTCCCCATAGCAGCTACGCAAACACATCCTGTGTTTCCCAGTGAAACTGTATCTCTCCGAGTTGGTGGTAAAAACTTTTCTCAAACATCAGAGCCAAGAGCCAAAAGAAAAGGCCACAGAAGGAACCAGAATCCTCTTGGGAGTTCAAAGTCTTGTTCTACCC
>RJWT010025796.1:0-16018 GCA_004365215.1 Cuniculus paca | reverse complement strand
ATAAGAAATGTAAATTTCATAGATTATGCATCTATAAAACCTATTTTCATTTCTTATCTAAAAAAGCATCTTCTTCCAACTATAATAGAAATTCTAGAAAGAAATACAAGTAATAATAAGAATTTAATATAATAAAGCAATTCACATCAGTGGGAAATGATTTTATAAACAGTGTGGAGAAAACTGAACTACTATTAAGGGGAAACTAAAGTGAACCCTATATGATACTGCAAACCAAAACTAATTCTAGTTAAAAAATAAAAATTAAAAAACAAACTGTAATATTACACAACATAAAGATTAAATGCTCTTTATGTTAAACACATAGAAAACAAAGGTAAAAGAATTTGGCACAATAGGAAAAGATGTTTGCAAACATACTGAACTATTAATTCTAACATTAAAAAAAAAACTCATAAAGCATTCTAAACTATGCCCAGAACTCCAATAGAAAAATGGTAAGATAGAGGTCATAAATAAAGTTCAGCAGCACAGTGCCTGCTTGCCAAATGCGAAGTCCTGAGTTCGATTCCCGATACCAAAAAGAGAGAGAGAGAGAGAGAGAGAGAGACAAAGAGACAAAGAGAGAGAGAGAAAGAGAGAGAGAAATGATGTGCGACCATAACATGAAGTTCATACAGGAAATAATTCAAATAATCAAAAAAAATCTGAAAAAATTTCTGTTACCCTGCAGTCTCTACATGCATATCGTCAATTTCTTTCAAGAGTTTCACTTCTCACCTCATTTGAATTGATTGCAGCTACAGCAGTGAAATCAAGTGGCCTGACAAATATGAATCATGTGATTTATGCTACTCAACAAGACCCTCCCCCAGGAAATGTTATTCTGGGGTAAACATATGGAATGGAAAGGAACTGAAGTCAAATCATTTGAGAGCAGCGCCACAGGAGAAGAAAACGACTACAACTGCATACTACTTTCCATCTTATTATACTCCATGAGATGTCCACATCCTTCCAATAAGTCTCTATTTCATTATTTAAAGAGGTTTCTTGAAATCAGAGAACCTTTGGTGACGTAAGCTATGGAACTTCACTAGTGGTCAAAGAAATGGACATGGAAACAACAGAATATCAACTTTTTGGCCAAAAATTTAGGAAATATTAAAACAAACAGTAATAGACAAAAAAGTTTTAGGACTAAGGAAAAGACTACAGAAATTTTTCATTTACATGTACTATATTTATTACATTTTTTGACTTTTAAAAATAAAATAATAAAAAGAGCAAAGTTAAAAAAGAGATAATTCAGAGTTTGTCCTCATTTACAATTGTTACTATTTCCCCCTATTAATTTACAATGAAAACATAATGTTCATATATTTTGCGAAACCTGGAAAAGGTAATGTGTTAATCGTCTGCCTGAAGGAGAGAGATAGGAAACCAAATTTGGATAATTTGTGACTTTCAAAAATATTCTCAGAGTTTAGGAAAGTCAACAGGGGTACAATGCAGTACCCTAGGGCTTGAAAGAACTGGGCTTGAACAGGCATTAGAAGGAGGGTAATAGAAATGTGGAGAATGTAGCTGTTTCAAAATGTACCAAAGTTTGTCAATGTGGTTATAATGGTGGCAACGGTGGAAGTAGTCAAAAGCTATCCTTTATAATTGCTAGTACGCTTTTAGATCCTAAGTCTTGGTGAGACCTCAAAATAATTGTGTAAGCTAAATGAGTTAATAATTTCCACTTTTCAAATGAGTGGACTGAGGCCTAACATGCTTAAAAAGCTTGCCTATGTGCTACAGAAGCAGAAATGAGCTATAAATCAAAATATGTTAGATCAGGTAATGCAAAATTTTAATCAACATATACTACATCATAGCATAATATGTAAATCATCAATTATGGGGTATGAAATTATGAAAAAATAGTCCAAAAAGGTTAAGACTCTCAACATAAAGCACTTGGAACAAAATAATAGTAACAACCATTTTGACTTTCTATTTCATGATAAATGACTTCATATGCTTCACAA
This sequence comes from Cuniculus paca, assembly GCA_004365215.1. Lineage (NCBI taxonomy): Eukaryota > Metazoa > Chordata > Mammalia > Rodentia > Cuniculidae > Cuniculus > Cuniculus paca. Next base: position 14,021 of record RJWT010025796.1, on the reverse strand, counting down.
CATGATTCCTCACAATTAGTGTTTACCACCTACCCTTTGCTATTACAATGCAGTGATGATACTGATTTGATTAAAAGGACATATATTTATTACAATAAAAGGGAATTTAAAAATCATACCAGTACTATACTGTGAAATAGTTATTTTTAATATGTGAATATCATTCTATGCACTACTACATATGTGCATGCACTTAGCAAATAATATACTAATACATCAGAATTTTATGGGGTGACATGCTGAAATTACACCCTCAATCTTTTTATTTTTAAGGTATTTTAGATTTAGAGAGAAGATACAAAGATAGCACAGTGTCTTAGTGACTTTTTTCATTGCTGAGACAAAATACCCGACACCCCAAATTAAAATTAGCTCAGTTTGTAGAGGTTCTTGTCCATGACTGGCTGACTCCAAGGCAGGGTGACACATTTCAAAGGGGAAACAGTTCATGAAGACAGAAAAAGCAAGCAAGGGTCAGGAGAAGGGACAAGCCTCTTTCTGTCCCTTATAATTTTATATAGACTACTTGCCCTAGGGTGTGTCTTGGTCACTTTTCTTTGTTGCTGAGACAAACACCCAACACCCAAAATTAGGGAAGAAAAGGTTCATTTAGCTTACAGTTCTTGGTAGTTGCAGTCCATAATCAGCTGGCTCCAAGGCAGGGTGGCAAGGCACTGGGGCAATACTTCAAGGCAGCAGCCAAGGCAAAAAAAATGCAAGCCTCTTCTCTACCCTCAAATTGTACACAGGCCACCTGCCCCTTCAGGATGGGCCTAACACTTACAAAATATCCTTGTCTTCCTTTGCACAGGATGAGGATATTTACAAAGTAAGAACCCTGGATCCCCACTGAGTCTCTCAGTTGAACTTCTAAACTGTACAAGTTTACACAATGTATCAACCACAACAGGTGGATATATCACTCACACTTTGAATTCCAGAATTGGACCATGAATCAGTCACAAACTCTAGATTCAGCCACCTCTGAAAAGCCTGTACCCCCATGACTGCATGAGGCTTTGAGGGGACATCCAAACATAAACCATAACACACAGGCTGTTTCTGTATGCCTCATATTACCCATATAGCTTCATTGGTCAATTCTACCAAACATTTTAGAAAGAAATGATGTCAATCCTCCATAAATTCTTCCAGACAATAAGATACAATGAAGGTACTTTTTATTCTGTGTGGCCACCATTCAATACTAAAATTAAATAAAGACATAAGAAAGAAAATATATAGATCAATGTCTCTCATGACCATAGAATCAGAAATCCTCCAAAACATAATAGTAAATCAAATAAAAAATATCGGCAGATCAATGATATATACATTAAGAATTATATACCATGACCAAATTTATTCCAGTTATACAAAACTGGTTAAAAATTTTCAAATCAGTCAGTGCAACCTACCACATTAAGAGCTAAAGGAAAACAAAACCACTTGACAAAGTTCAACAAATGTTCATGATAAAAACTCTCAGGAAACCAGAAATGAAGGTAACTTGTTCAATTTAATATGGAACATCCACAAATAAACCTACAAATAATTTAATGTTGAGAAACTAGATACTTTTCTGCTTAGATTGGGAAAAAAGTAAATATATACTGTCTCTCACCACTCCTACTCAAAATCATGGTGAAGTCCTAACTAGGACAAATTGAAAAAGAATTCAATTAGAATAGACAGATGGAAAATAGATTAGAAAGAATGAAATAAAGTATTTTTATTAAAAAATTCTGTCATTATCTATGTAGAAAATACCTACAAATCAACAAAAATAATATCCTCTGAACAAGTAAGTAATGCAGGAATGAGGCAGGATGTAAGAGTAACACAATCAACCTCTTTCCTACATGATAGCAGTAAACAGGTATAATCTGAAATTTAAAAGAACAATATATTTATAATAATACTAAAAAATGAAATATTTGTAAGAAATGAAATATTTATAAGAAATTATGTACAGGGTATATACATGGAAAAAAACAAAATCCTGTAAAAGAGATAAAAGCTATGAATCTAGAGTCAATCCTTGTGTTGTAGTCAAGGTTTATAAGGAAAAAAATTCAGCAGGACACATAATTTACAGGATTATTTTATAATATTCACCTAAAGAGTCAAATTCAAAAGAGTGTAGGAGCTCTGTGCACACACCAGAGACTCAAAGATTCCAGCCGAGTTCCTAGATCCCACTGTAATGTCCTTCAGGAGTCCAGCTGAAGGCCTAGAGTCTACAACAATGGCTCAAACAAGTCTGTATCAAGGACCTGAATGGAAAGGCCCAACGGTCAGTGGTGGAAGCTAGAAAGTCTGCATCAGTAGCGTGAAGGATCTGTGGCAGCAGGCTGAGGGAACTGTACTGGAGCCAGGAAGCGATGCTCAAGGTAAGGTTCAGAGCTCCCCCAAAAAGAACGACAGCCGTCCTCGGGAACAGTGAGGACCCAAGCTTATCCGTTGATAACAGCTGAGTTCAATCAGGAAAATCAGCATGACAAACTTCTCGAGAAGGATCAACAGCACACCATCTTCCCCTCCAGTTCTCCTTTAACGCTGTTGGCAACAATCCTCAGGTGGGCCTTCCACATTCAGCACCACACTGGTTCAGTTCAGCTGTGTGTTACAAATTGATCATTAATTAATACATCACAGCATAAGTGTAGATTTAAGGACTCATTAATAGAGCATTTTTTTCCACCTTGATTTGTAGAGTCAATGCAGTCCCAAACAAAATCTCAACTATTTTGTAGATGGTAACAAATTGATTTTTAATGGAAAATTGAAATCTTGGAATAGTTTTTAGTAGTCATATTAAAAAAGAACAAGGACTCAACATTAATTCTTAAGATCACTTATGAACCCATAATAATCAAATCATTGTAATATTCTAGAGCAGACACATAGATAAAATAGGGAGTCCAAAATTCATTCCACACTTATGTAATATACTCAATTAATACTTGATAAAGGAACAAAAGTGATTTGATAATAAAAAATACTCTTTTCAACAGTGATACTAGAATATTTAATTAACCATATACAAACAGAATTTAATCACAGACTTTAAACCTTACACACACACACACACACACACACACACACTAGCACAAAATGGATCATAAATCTACACATAAAATGTAAAACTATAAAACTTCTAAAAGACAACAGAAGAAAACTTACATAGCTTTGTGATTATTCAATAGGTTTTAGATATACCAAAGGCACAATCTATAAATGAAAATAATCTGGATTTTATCAAAATTAAAAATGTATGCTCTGAAAGACAAGAAAATATAAAGAAGCTGCAGAGAAAATAGTAAAACATGTATATGATAAAGCACTTGTAACAAAATTTACCAAGAATTCTTCAAACTTCAACAGTAAAGTAAATTAAAAATAAGCAGAAGATCTAAACAGATATCTCACTAAATAAGACACACAAAAGGCAAATGTATATGTAGAAGGAACCTTGATATATTTATTTGATATATATACTATATATATATATAAATATATCTCAACCAAAACAAAATCTCCATACTTATTAGAATAGCTAAACAAAACAAAACAAAACAAGGAACACCAGTGGCTGGCTTGTATACAAAGGATCAGGAATTGTCATTTCTTACATGTTTAAATACAAAATGGACACCTTGGCAGTTTCTTATACCTTTTAATGTTGGCTATCCTGTTTGTGGCTTTGCTTTTTCCATTCTTCTTTCTCTCTGTATCAGTTCTCAGGTAAATTTCTGTGAGCCTTTCATTGTCAAGCTCACTTCAGTTCACCAGGCACATTAAATCTAGTGCTGAGCCGATCAAAGGCACACTCCATTTCTGTCACAATTTTGCATTTTTGTTATTTCTTTTTCACTTATTCTTAGGATTATACATATATTCTAATTGTATTACACATACATTCTTGCATCTCTTCTGTTTTTCCATGAGATTCCTTTGTTAGCCATAGGTGTTTTAAATCCCCTGTCTGATAATTCCAACGTGTGTCATATCTGAGTCTGAATCTTACAGTTGCCGTTTCTCTTCAGACTGCTCTTGCTTGCCTTTTAATATACCCACGATTTTTTTTTTGAAAGCTGGATATGTTGTATTACATAAAAGAAATGGAGCCAAATTGCCCTGAGTGTAGAGATTTACGTTACTATGACAAGAAGTGGGGCTGTGTCTAACGTTTGCTTTGCTGTTAGCTGGCAGTGGCTTCAATTTCTCTAATGTTCCTGTTTTTCTCTTTCCTCTTGGCTTTGCATTCCTTCTAGTTGCTCTTAAGAGAGTCTGTGCCTTGTAATTCATTCAGCTGCAGTCCACTGTTATTTTCTTGAGTTTTGCTCCTATGATGGCAAGGTGTGGGAAGAGAAAGTGATCTGTAATCTTTCAATTATATGTCAGTGTTTTAGCCTGAATTTGGAGGCTGTGACCTCCACAAGTGTTTTTTCAGTGGTGTAGTTTTTTTCCCCTACCCCTCTTCTTTCTTGGTGGCCCTGACCCTGATAGAAGAAAGCCCTGCTCTTGGTGATGACAGGAAAGTGGCAGGGAACTGGAGGTGGAGAACTGTATCCTCCAGATGAGATAAGATCTTTCCTTTGTTATGCAGAGTGTTCTGGATACATTCCACAGTGACTAATCTTTCCTTCTCACTCCCTACCAGAGCTAGGAGGATATTTTTCAGCTCTTAACTGTGAGAAACTCATGGAATTTCTGAGTCAAAAACCCAGAAAGAGTAGAACTCCACTCTCAGGACTCTGGTCCCCAGGAGTTAACAGTCTCAAGCCCGACCACACACAGCCTTAGAAATTCACCAAAACTACCAGTTACATGTTCATGCCAGTGTTGACTCCAGCAGTGTCAGCTTCCGTTAAGAAGATGCTACTGTGATCCTCTGCACTCGCCTGTCTCTTCACATTCCAGGGCGCTTGTTTCCAACCTCGGTCCTCCAGAGGGTTTTAAAAACCTTTAGTTTTACCTGTTTGTCTGATAGAGACAGGACTATTTTTATGCTTTTCACAAGTCAACCTGAAACTATAAGTTCTGTATTTACTTTTAAATAAAGGCATCCTTACTAATGTTAACAAACTTAAAAATACAACCTTCTGTATCATGAGACATTGATTTCTGAAAAGTTCCTCTAAGCTTATGGAAAAGGATTATGAAAAAAATTAAGACGTTTGAGTCAGTTTGAATCACAGTTTGATTTTTGCCAGGAAAAGCAAGAACATCAGCATTCTTATTATACATTCTATGTTTCTACCCTTCTCCTTTCTAAATTTTGTCCATTGCTTTGCTATTGTGACTTATGTTTTCCCTAGTCTATTTAATGGTGACTCACTATACAATAGAAATGATATACATCTCCAGGCATCTTTTTAGGCATTTTCCTCTTCTGAAATGTTTATTTCTATTTACTTTTTCATCTACTGAATTCTAGCATTGAATGGTAGTTCTGTTTATGTATTTTCCAGTGGGATTCATATACGTGTTCCTTTAGTTATTTAACATTTTTAAAGTATAGTTTTGGAGTCCATACATGTTAATAATGTACTCAGCCAGAAGAAACATTCTGTTTCACTCAGATCTTCACTTTGGCTCTGAATTATGTTTTGGAGAAATCAGATAGGAAATTTGCTATTTGGGGGGGATAACAAAATATCGACAGTATGTGTGTATATGCTGCTGCATGTCCCTTTTCCTCTAAGACTGCCTTTCCTTTCAATCTTCCTTATTTTTAAGTACATTTTTGTATCATGTCTTCAAATACTTTTTAAATTGTATTTGTTCAGTTCTCTATTTATGACCAAAATCCAGATTTAGATTCTTACAATTTTACAAATTCTTTTGTCTTTTTATATTCCATTCCTTGTAGCACCTCAAGTTACTCTTAGTAACTTGATTTTCAGTCATATGTTTTTGTTCCAATACATTAATTCTTATTTCTGTAATATTTTTTGATCCTGAATTTTTTTTCTTCACTCTTCAGTCTCACCATTTCCATCTAATTCTCATAAATTTTAATCTTTTCTTTAACTATTATTTCCTGAATTCATTTAAATACTATAAAATAAAAGTCATGAGTAATTCTTCCTTGATGTGTTTTGTCTTGTTTGTTTTGAAATTAGATGCCACTGTTTAAAAGCTAAAACACTGGCTGTGTCTCTTTTCTTGTTCAATTGCATGTATTATATATTTCAATATTTGCTATTAAAATACATATATAAAATTATTTATTATTGTTTGTTGTCTTCATTGCTGTTCATTATTTTTGGTGTATGCATGGAACCTTGCTGGGCTACCACAGTTACCTAGAATACATTTTGTAGATATTATTCTCCTTTTACAGAGAAGGGAAGTGAGTTTCTATGAAGATCTTAGTATTTTACATTTGTAGAAGACTAGGAGTAAAGAAACGGGTAGACATAGACTAGTACAATCAAAATCTTCTATGTTTGTCAAATTTATCTTTTGAACGTGACTATGTATATAATACTTACAGTTAGGCTTCTAACGTCATTAAACTTGCTCACTTTTCTTCCCCTGCTGGTGGTGATCATGTCTACTGTCAACCGAGCTATTAAATTCTAATATTCACAGGATGACTTTTGTCATTGACAGGCCAATCTGCCTTGACACTTGTAAGGTATGAAGATGATGTAGATAGATAATAAACGCCCATAGATTAGCTCACTCTCAATTCAGTTAATGAAGAGGCAATTGGGCAGTTATAAATGAAGTGTTTCAGGAATCCGTGATGCCTGTTAATCCCAGGATCTAGTTCCATGATACCTCATTTTCCAGGCTGCTGCAACCACTTTATAGAAACTTTCATTTTAAGAACTATACTATCTGATAATGGAACTAGAGATTAATGATTTTCTAAGAATACATGGGTAATGGAAAGAGCATCAACAATAGGTTTTTATGGAAACTTGCAGACTTAATATTGTGGATTCTTAGCCTATGGGTAACTACTGGAAAGACTGGAAGGGTATGTTTGTGTGTTTGTTTGTGTGTGTGTATATATGTGTATATTTCGTAAATGTATGAGGTATGATCAAAAAATACTGTAAAGATTTAATTTTTTTAAAAAAATGTATTACCGTAAAAGACACATTGCCAATAATTTCCCCAAAATACCTTCCTCGCTTTGAACATAGTTATTCCATCGCTCTTGCCACTTCCTGAAGCAACTTTGCAAATCTTCTTCTGTTGAATGTCTTTAGCAAATATGACCAACAGTCCTGTGAATGTTGCTATCAAGTGTCATCCAACTGAAAGTCAGCCTTACTAAAATATTTTGGTATTTCTTAATCCCTTTATTCACCAGGTCTGGTACCACACACCTTCTGACTCTTCCCCAAAGTCAAATGACCATGATAGGTAAATGTTTTCAATTGATTCAGGATGTCTAGACAGTCACAAAAGCACAATTTAAGACATTCATGAAAGAGAATTTCCAGAACTGCTTCAGCAAGTGCTAAGAATGATAAGTGTGTTGTAAGGGAGGGGGATTATTTTGAGAGGGATTAGTGACAGTGTGTCTTTCACAATAATAATTTTCAAAATTTAAGCATTCACCCTATGTTTCAATCACACCTTGTATTTACAGTTCACATTAGTAGTAGTCTTCATTAAGGAAATCTTTGATTCTATTTAAAGTATATCTATGACATGGAATAGTTATCGATGGCTCTTTCTTTCTCTTTAATCTGTCATTCTCTTTTCATCTTCCTTTCCTCTTCATTCTCTTCTGATTTTGAGTTGTACAAGTTGTTTAATTTTAAACAACTTTTGATCTGTGAATACAAAAGTTTCATATGGTTCAAACTACATAGGCTAGAAAATGACGTTAAAATGAGATTGCAAGACAAGCCAGCCATGGTGATTCCTAGCACTAGGGAGGCTGACACAGCAAGATTGGCACAAGTTCAAGGTCAGTCTGAACTACAGAGTGAGGCCTTGTCTCAACAAAAAAATTAGATTGAAAGACAATAATTTATTTTGCCAAATATTAAGAGGATATTTAATCATGTTTCTAGAAATTGTTCACCAAACGCTGTCTGTAAGTATGAGATATAGGTTAATTGCTAGTGAGTCAAAACAGTGTGATCATAGTTATAGAGAAAAGTGGCTTGTAAGTATAACATAAAAGTGTAAATCTTACAATAGTTTGTAGAGCACATGTCCTGACAAAAGTTAAGTAAGGTACTGAGAGGAGATGAAACAGACTTGTCAATAGAGAACTGAGAAAAGTAAACATAGCTGAGTGTGATGGCACAAGTCTATAATCTCTGCACTCTAGGAGGCTGGGGCAGGAGGATTACAAATTTGAGCCCACTCTGGACAATTTAGCCACTTAACAAGACCCTGTCTTAAATATTGATAATAATAATATTAATATAGGTAGGGGGATGTAACTCAGTGTAAAAGTACAAGGATTAATTTCCAGTATAAAAAAAAGTAATTAGAAAGAGAAATGGGTCAAGAGACATTATGCTGTTTCATATTAGAAAAGAATACCAGTGACCTATGTGTAGAAGAGTGAAGTAGTCTGCATTTAGTGCAAGAAACCTCAGGTAGCCTGAAGAGACTAGCGGAGCCCAACATCCATTAAATTACTGAGCATATCCATTTGGGTAGAGTTTGGAGGCTAAGAAAAAGGATCCAGAAGGAACATAATTGTAATGTATTATATAATATTAACTTCAGTAGCACAAAGTGTAGTTCAGAAAATGTTCTTTCAAAAGATGTAAGCAACCAGGACACTTGATCAATTGGAAACTGAGATCCTCCCATTCTGTACAATACTCTGCTAAGAATTTTAAACTTGACCTCTATATCCTGAATATTGACAGGCTTAACAAGCTTAAAACTGTCATTCTAAGGAAAGATTTTTAAGCAAATGACAAAATGTGAAGGTAATACCAACCTTTCAAGAGAGCAACAGTTCAATGAACTGAAACCTTAACCTGGGAAAGTGATGATGAAACTGAATAAAAGGTGTAAGATTTTTGGTAGACTAGGCACTCAAATCTTTAATGAATTGTTTAAGTTTTATGAGGTGAATGTCCTAAAATATGCAACTATGCATGTTATGAGTCAGGGAAAGTCCTGCAAGTACTAGTATGATGTGTCTTTCTTTAAGTGTTGCTTAAAATTTTTTAATGAGTTAACTAATTGGGAACTACTCCCAGTTGTGTGTGCATGGAAAGCTGCTATGTAATATTCATGACTGATGTGAAATCACCTGCACATTCAATTGAGTGTAACTTTCCTAGCGATGAGATCCAAGTTTCTGGGAGTTGTAGGTCAGTAACCTTCTTTCAGGAAGAATATGCATTATGGTTTCACTGATCATTGTTTAAACATAACATGATCAAGGAGACAGAGGTTTGAAAGACTCTTCCACTATTTTTGCAATAAATTATGAAAAGGGTACAGAGTCCCTAGTGAAAATTGTTGGGACTTATCACTTACAACAATAAAGAAATCATAGTGGAAATACTGCATAATGTTAGGTGTGGGATAAAGACAGATGGTTGGTGAATGTATATATAAAAGGCATTTACTGTCGGCACTATACGGGCCAGACTAGTTCCAAATACTTTCTGTCAGCCAGAATAAATATGACACAGTTTTGGTCAGGATTTGTATGATAATGCCCAGCAGGACTGAGTTTGTACGTTTAAAGTCTTTGGTATTCATGAATTCGAAGGGCACAAGTGAAAAATAGCTCCTGATACCATGAATTTTCTTGAACTCAATGACTCATATTTTATAAACTTAAAAACATTACTAATTACCAATATTGAATAAACTAAGAAGAAAAAAATTACATTGTAAGTGATTAACCTGGTGGTATAGTCTATTATGAATCCTCTCTCCCCATTGTTTACTACCCATATGATCATGACAGTTATGAAGCAGACCCAGCGTTTCTTCACAAGTTTCAAAGAATTGAAAGTATGCTTTTAAAATAAATATAATGAAAAATAACTTTGTCCTCCTTTCCATGGAGAATACAACTAAATAGCTACAGTGACAAGCTGTCTTATCTCTATCACAGGTTGTTGACGTCATATTGGAGATAAAAGGCAGGAATTGCACCCTGGCCTTGGAACTGAAGCCTGTCTCCTGCATGTCTCACCTCTCCAAAGTGACTTGTGACATTGCAACTTCTCACGCGTAACATTAAAGTTTAATTAATAGACTGTGTTGTTCTCTATGTTTGGTTTTGTTTTTCAAAAAATGTGCATCATAAAGAGAGGTTACTGTATGCAAATCCTCACCTGCCAGCAGAGCACAGATGGGCCTGGGAACAGAGAAGGATCCAGATCCACAGGACCTGAGCAATCCATGGGGAGCTTGGGCAGAAGATCTGCTGAACCAGACAGTAAAGGACTACTGCATGCTTCATGCTGGGGGTGCTTGTTTCCTTTCCCACATGTCCTTGAACAAAGACATTTTGATCTCCAAATAATACTTGAAAAACATGTGATTTAATCTAATTGTGAGAGTCCTGCTTTGCAATTACTAATAATGTGAAAAAATTGAAATAGCAAAGGGCTTTCATACTTCACTAAATTGTCTATCCTACGTATTTAGTAGTCCTATGTAATCGAATACTTTTTATTTTGATAATGTATGGGCCTGTTGCGATAAACACAATGTTTATCATATGGAAACATACGTTAATATGTTTCATATGGGACATCACCTTGCAGAAATGGGACAGATGAAAGACTTAATAATTTTACTTTCTTTTTTTAGCCCTACCTCCACCTTTGTTCCCAGCCTAAAATTCACATATTTTTCCACTTATTTCATTTCCCCTCCCTTATGCTGCAATTTTCTCTTAGTATTACTCATTTTCCTGTGTTCAGTCCACCTTTTTTTTACATGTCTGTTTTTAGCTGATGAATAAAATCACTTATTAACCTTTAATTCTGAGACACTGGGTTGCAGATTGATAACACTCAGACAGTATATGTAACAGCAGAACTCCAACTAACAATCCTCAGTAACCTACCAGTCCAGGAAGGTGAACCACAATGTCTGTCTGTCTGCAGTAGTGGAGTTCAAAATAGTCAGGATCTAATGAATCGTATCTTCCCTAATTTCTGTTTCTATCTGCATCTTACTTGCAATTTAGGATCAGCTTGTGAAAGCCAAGTCTGATTCTCTAATCATATACATATGATTAGGCAACCCATAATATTTAGCAGACTCCAGCTTTTGGTGTCAACTGTCTCTGATAGGGGCACATCTTCCCTGTTTCCCACTACAGAGTTCGTTCAGTCTTTTACCTGCCTTTGAGTCTCTGCCACCCGTAAGTGATGGTGATTGACTTCCTTACCATGCAAACTCTAATTGCATATCCTTGGCTTGTTCTCATTTGGGTATACTTTATCGATTTTCAGTTTTTTCGTTCTGTGCATTTACCATTAATAGAAAAATTTACAAAAAATGGCTGGACATTTCTGGAGTCATTAATTCTCATTAACTTCAGTCTTTAATTTCACATTTTATCCAGACATGAGCTACCTGCAGGAGGGTTTATGTTTGGTTTCTTTACTACATACATTTTGTTTGCCTGGAAAATAATGCTATACTCATAAGTGAAATAAATCAAACTCACATGTGTAAACACTACATCGTCTCCCTAGTGTAAGAAACTGAAAGACTCAATAAGATACAAAATCCCCAATAAATATGGGGAAAAGATTCTGAAGTCCAATAATGCTTTTATTCTTTGATTTGATTGGTTTAAGTCTGCTTTCTACTATTTGATTGCAATATGTGAGAAGATATGAACAGCTTTTTTGAAAAGAACAAGGGACAGTAGGGTAGCCATTGTTGATTTCTTATTGTCTGATTTGAAGACCTGTAATGCTTTCAGTCTTTTGTTTTATCTGGTTTTATATTATTTTGTTTTGTTTGAGTTTATTGTGTGTGAATGTATGAACAACCACTTCGAAGAAAACAAGAGACTCTAGGGTAGTCATTATTAATCTCCTATCGTTATGTTCTGAAGACCTGTATTGCTTGCAGTGTTCTGTTCTGATCTGCTTTGTTGTGTTTAACTGTTTTGTTTTGTTTTATTCTCTTTAAAATGAAAAAAAAGAAATATTACTAATTACATTAGATTTGATGTACATCATTGTGACTCTTAAGCTAAGTAATAAAGTCATAAATCTGTTTTCATAATCTTGAAAAGGGATCTAATAATCCTTGTTATATATATTAATGAACATATTCTGTGTAGTCATTTGGTCTTGTGAAAGACAAAAAATATAACAATATAATGGGCTTTGTGCTAAACTGTTATGTAAGGCCTCAAATGTTTCTAGCAGTTCAGTGATTTTCATTCTATTCACGTTTTTGTTGAAATAAAATGTAAAAGAAAATAACCTTGTATATGCATATTAGAACTTCTAACAGGTAAGGTTTCCATGGATACTTTTATTCAGCTGAAGAGTTTGTGTGTGGAGAAAGGCATTCACTTCTAGTTCTAAAAGATTCTATTTTGATTTAAAAAATAGTTCTTAAAGATTCTATTCTGCCAATCATTTCATATGTCTTAACTTTCTAAAAGAATAAAAATAATCTATCATGTGTGTTGCTGTATGTTATTAGATAATTCTATGTAAAACTTTCAATCACCTGACTTATTCTAGTAATGTCTTAGGGTTTTATTAAAGCTTTAAAAAGATCTATGAAGATTTTACAGCAAATGTTAGTGAGTTTAAAACACTGCTTTCTAAGCCTGATGTGAAGCAATTGCCTCTAAATCAGTCAGTTACTAATGCTAGCATCAAGGTTTATCTTTTGTTTAGGATAAATTTTAGAATCTCTTTATCTGCAATTTTATCTTGATTTGAAAATGTCAAATATATTTTACTGAATGCCACTTCTTGACATTCCATCCAAATCAAATTCTACAAATAGCCTTTCCATCTTTTTGAAAAGTACGTTAAAAAAGATGCAAGATTTCAGACCAGGGTCAAATTTCAAGCCATATAGTTTTATGAGGCGCTCGAGGAAGCTGTGTGACATGATACTTTCCAAACAACACGTTTTCAGTAGAGCACTGTTTTACATAGTCTAGTGTATAATCAATTATAAATTTTGGACATGGTCTGTATATTATTTTAAAACAAATATTTGGAAATATACCTTGATCTTATTCTGATTTAAGACTTCATTCTCAAATGCGATTTGTCTTTATTAGTTTACATGGGCTCTGGGCGGTACCAAAGTGTAAACTATGATCAGAAAGGTTTCTTTTTTAAGCAATTAAAATTTTATATAGCCTCCAAGTTGTTCAAATAATAAATTTTGATGACAAATTTCCATCACTTACTTTTTCAAGTGCATTTATACAATGGATTTTCTGTTGAGCACAATGTTGCCATAGTATATTATACTATTATAAATAAATGACTGTCAAAATATGCATTAATGTGAAAAAACTAAGATGTGCAAGTTATTTTTAGGTATACTGGTTTTGGCCTTGTCATAAGCAAGATGACTTTGTCTTCATTACTGAAGATTGAACCCAGGTCTTCCACAATGAGCTGCATCTCCAGCTGTTTTGCTGGTATGTTTGTTTGTTTGCTTTTCTGGTATATGTTTATTGAGATAGGTTCTCACTAAGTCACTAAATTTTCTAGTCTGGGCTCAAACTTGAGAATCCTCCTGCCTCAGCATCTCAGAGTGCTAGCATGACAGGCATGTGGCAACATTCATGGCCTCAAAATGACATCATAATGGTTACCAAGGTTACTGTATTAAAAGATGTTTCCCTGAAAGGTATCATGCACTGCTGGACAGAGGCCTCCCTGCAACAGATACTTTAATTGGTAATTTTTAATATGTATGGAGCTGTGATTAAGACTGCACAAGGAATACTGCATTACTTATTTATAGTTTCCATTAAGTTATGTAAACTTCTGGTCTGAGATATCATAATATTTGGTGACGATTTATTTTAACAACATGTAATACTTCTT
>RJWT010025795.1:0-16036 GCA_004365215.1 Cuniculus paca | reverse complement strand
CCTGGTTGCTGGACTCAGACTGACCCGGCTTTAAAATCCAGCTCTGTCACTTATTAAGCTACTTTACTTCTTGGGCCTCCATTTCAGCATCTGTAAGATGGGGCTACAGTCTCTACATAGCTAATGTATGAAGGAGAGACAATTCACTGTTGTTACTCATGAGTAAAGGAGTAAGAATGATGTGCTAAAGAACAGTGTAATGCCAACTGCTGACAAGCTTGCAAGGAGATGGCCAGCATTATAGAAAAGAAAAAAAATGCTTTTGTCAGGAATACCAATGACCTGTAACAGTGCCATGCAATTTTGTGAGGTAAAAGTTGACTTATGGAGTCTGTAACAGGGAGCTATATTAGCAGCCAGGACATAACAGTAGTTAGTAGAGGAAGTTGGTGGGCAAAAGAAACATTTTCAAATGGAAGTTTTAAAAGTTTGCTTTTGTGCCTTAAAGCCAAAGGTTTGTGCTTGGTAGTCGATGAGAAAGTGCTGAAGGGTGAGGAGTCTGGAGGCACCAGAGGGACTCCCGTATCTTGCAGCCAGCAAAGGAGGCTGAGATGGATGCACAGACCAGAGGCAGGCACATCATGACAGCCTGAGGCCTGGGAAAGAATACTGAGGAGCACCCACTAAGGCAAGGCTGTGGTAGGCATAGAATTTGGGGGGGAAGGTTGCCATGGAGACACTGAACCCAGGAATATGGCAGAGACTAGAATTATCTAGCAGGGGCGAGAGGAAGAACGAGGGTGGCCTAACACTGTAGGCTCTATTTTCATCGTGCAGATATCTTGAACAGGCTCAGGATTGGAAGATGTGGAGGAAACCATCAGGTTTGCGCTAGCCAGAAAAGAGTGAAAGGCTAAAAAGAGAAGGCCCGGGAGGTTAACCTTGACCTTTATGACTCACAGGCTCTTATGTGCAACAGCTAAATGATTTAAAGTCATGCTTACACAACGAAACCTCCATCATGCCTCCTGAATCTCAGGGTTTGTAGAACTTCCTGGTGAAGTGAAGTGCTGGGAGGGTGCCTACCCCGACAAGGAAGGGAAGCTCCAGGCACCTCCCCACTGCCGCCCCAGGCCTTGCCTGTGGTACCCTGTTAGTAGGGTACTAAGAAAAGCATTTTCTCAAGTTTTGTGAGCCGTTCTAACATGCTGTCAAACCTGCAGAGGGCAGTTGTGGAAACTCCTGATTTACAGCTGCTCACAAATACCAAGTGGCAGCTTGAGACTTGCAGCTGGTCTCTGAAGTGGGGAAGTCTTGTGGGACTGAGCCTCAACCTGTGGGGCTGTGCTAATTCAGCTAGTGTTACAATTTATTTGAACATTCAGTTGATACATATAGTTGAGAGAGAATTTGTTGGTTGCAGGAAAAATCCCACACATTTGGTGTTCAGAACTGTTATGAATACAGTTCACAAATATGCTTTGGGCCCTGATGGACCCTGCCTCACATCCCCTCAGCTCGCTGTTCACTCAGACTACTGTGGTGGACAGCAGTGGCCAGTGGCATCCAGCTACTCTTCATGGCCTGTGTGCGGGCCTGGAATGGCAAGGAAGTTACCGCTCAGTGGAGCAACCCTTGAATAAATGTTTCCCTTCAGTTCCCAGAGCAAACTGAACATTTTATCAAGGGAGGGACTGGGGCCTCAATTGTCTACAAGGGACCAAGTTCAGTGATGGATGCACTGATTCCTTCCTGATCCATTTTCTGTCCTCTGGAATCATTACCTAAAATGCACCATCAGCCCTTCCTTAGCCCAGGTTCTACTCTCTGGGGACCTTGGCACTAAGGTACTGGAGAAGACAGGGCCCAATTCCCTTGAACCAGCACTTGGTTGGGAAGATACCAGGGCAAAAAAAAAAAAAATGAAACCTTTTTCCTTCCCTCTCACATGCACTATCGTTTATTTCACCTTCTGGAAACAAGGCAAAGGCAGCAGCAATATTCCAATCTTAAGGATACTGAAACCAAAGCCCAGAGGAAACCAGAGCATGTTCACCTGTATTCAAGGCTTAGAAGTAACAGTGAATACACCCATTATTTAAATGAGACAAATACAATTGAGTTTTGTGTGAGAATTTTGTGGGCTGCAGCTCCAGTTTTTAACTTCGAGGTTATATTTTTTTCTCAAAACCTGTGCATTTATGTAGCCAAGGATGACAAAAGCCAAACACAAATATTGCCACTTAGAGATGATAATTTATTGTTTTACCATGACCCAGAAGAGAAACAACATAAAGAGACTATTACAATCTCCACAACTTCCTTCCCCAACTTCACTATTCTATCATTTTGTCAGACACCACGGGCTTCCTAAAATGGACCACTGACTATAAACTTTGTTATGCTGCCATCTCTCTTACTATTGAAACATTAGCTCTTGATCAAGGTTTCAATTTTAGTGAAGCAGTTTCCCTAGCTTTAAAAATAAAACACCTTTTGTCTAAGATTTCAAAATTTAGTGAAAGCTTTTCTAGAAATGTAAATGAGGATTTTCAACAAACCCAATTTAAGAAATCATTTATTGACAATCTACAAAGCATCTGGACTCTTCAGAGACTAGTAAAATGAAAAGTCCACTTTTTAACAGCAATAACTTAATTGTGCTCGTATACAAAGACAAGTTAAGTTTCTTCTTTTGGTCTGATTTATCCTAAAAGAAGCTGGGAACTACAAAAACAGGACAGGTTGTTTTAGCTAGTCTAAAAAGTGAACAAGACAATGCCTGAGTTAGCTCTCTATATAGATTTAGGCTTATCATGTTGACCTGGTTGTAATAATCTATATTTAACTAAAAGTTTAATAAAAATACATATGCTCATCTTAAAATAATTACTGATTTTGTTTGCATAACCCACCCCGTATCCCTCCACTCATGTACTTTTAGGACATAATTTTTCTGCATAAGCACAATCTGCTTCTTCCCACCCACCCAACTCATATATGTGATCAAGTAACTCCTGCTACCAACAGAAGCATCTCTAAGTATATCATGCTTTGTCCTTGCTAGGGCAGACTGGAAACTTCAAGCAGCAGCTGAATGCTGTCACTTGGCTGACGTGAAGAGGAAGGCAAACAAGCACTAACCCAACTCATCCTCATTTCTTTCCTCCATTTTAGCCTCACTGTGCTTCCTCAGGTGACAGTATGGCGTGTGTGTGTGTGGTGGTGTAGCTCTGCCCCTTTCTCCTTCCTACTGCACCTGATAGGAGACAACAGGATGCTGACCCAAGTTAACTGCAGCTGCCTGGCCCCTTTCCTGGACCAAGGGAACTTAAAACCCAAATCTGAAACTGAACAGAACTCATTTCAGTACCACCTCTTTCACTCACAAATCTCATTCTTTGTATCTTCAAGCACTTAGCCTCACTGCTTACTTAATGAGTGCTTGCTGAAGGGAGAAATTTTAAAGACCAATTAACTTTTCTGATTAATGTGTAACTTGAAGTGAGTCATGATTCTTTTAGTAAACGGAGGCATGAAAATCTCCCAGAGTAAAAAAACAAAAAACAAAAAACAAAACAAGTGTTACAATCAGAGAGGACTGGTTTAGAAATCACCTCATGCCCCTTTCTCCTTTCTACTGTTTAGGGTGACAGAGAAAGACATGAGATTGGTAGTATCCTGTAGTAAACAGAACCAGACAGTTCAAAACTAAGTTCTTACATTAAGATGTTCTGTTTATGGGATGTCAAAAGTATTTCCCCAACTTTTGTTTCACCTGCAGAACTGGAGATGGCTTACCTCCTTATAACTTCAAGTTTGTTTTACAAAGCTTTGAAAAGTAAAACAGATAATTTAATTTTCAGATATAATTAAAAAATTAATCTGGATAGCAAAATAAGTAACTGCTTTTAAATGTACAGTAGTGTGCCTAAAATGAAACCTAAATCTACATTAGGAACTTTTCAAATAATGCTTTTTATTATATTCTCCAGTAGTAGCTGAAATAAACATCTACCCTAATCCCTATGAAACGATCTATTTATACCACTTAATTTGCTTTTCTGATTTTATATTTCACTTACTCTGTAGACCTTCAGTTGGTTTCCCTAATGGAAACCTCAGCTCTCTCAAGTATTTCTGAGATTGCTCAGAGTGGGATGCACAAAAACAGGGCTCCTCGGGCCAGGGATATAGCTCAGCAGCACAGCACCTGCCTAGCAAGTGCGAGGTCCTGAGTTCAATTCCTGGTACCAAAACAAAACAACAAAACACAAACAGGGCTCCTCTGGCAAGTATTACTGTCACTGATTGCATTTCAACACTGCTGCTCCAGTTCACACCATCGGTCTCCTGTGAGGATGGCAGGATGAACCTAGTGAGTCGGTTTCAGATAAGTAGACCAGCATGCCTATCTGGAACAAAGATGATCTACGATTAAAAGAAAAAAAATCTTCCACAGCTAAGACTCTTCAAAAACTCTAATAATCATACACTAGAGAAACAGAGTAGGAGTGGGGAAGGTACACAGGAGCACAGCCACAAGCAATCTTGCAAGAAGTTTCTCCAGCCTCATTAGACAACTCTCTTGTATCACACCGGATGCATGTAGCCCTATATCCTGGGAAACTGGCCATCTTGGTGTTTCCCTACCTTAAGTTTTATAAGCATAAAGACTAAGAGTCAGGACTATGGTTTACAGGATCTGGTCAGGTTAAGTGGGTCCCACTGGCCATTCCAGCACACTTCCTACTCTCAATTCATGGAGGAGACTCTCCTTCCCTGGCAAGCTCACAGAATCCATGCATTCCTTTGGCTCACAATGGTGACCTGGTTGCTCAGAGGTCAACTTCCAGGGACTGAAAACTCTCAAGAAGCTCCTGATGTTTATGGGAGCTATTCCATTTTAGTGCCCAATTAACGTGCATTTTATCTCCACAAATTTATTGATCTCTCAATTCAAGAAGCACCAACCAATGAAGTTTTTTTTCTTCTGATTTTTTCCGTCCTCAGTTCGGTGAATTAACTTTTTGTCTATCACCATATCACTAACTTTCACTTTTCACTCCAACACTTCACTTTTTGGAGTGATGTGTTCTGCCAAATAGATTAAAATAATCTGTTTTTGGGGAATATACAGAATAACGGGTTTTGTACAAAACACACCAACATTATGGCCATACAAAATATAGAGAAGTATCCAACATTAACAATTTTTGTATGAAGTTGTACATCTTGCTATTTCTTTAGCATTTTCCCACATTTTCTTCTGTGTATTCTTTGGAGCTAAGACTGAGCTCCCTCTGCAGTGTTTCTGAAATTAACCAATGACTGGAACATACTGAGGGAATTCATCTCTGTCCAAAGCAGTGAGTGCTGTGCATGGAAGTTTTCTTCACAAACAATATTAATAAGCTCTATTTACAGTGGAAGCTTTCTGATGCTAAGGGCTGAGATGTGATTAAAGGCTTTGCCATATTTATCACATTCAAGAGGTTCCTTTCGGGAGTAAATTCTCTGATGTATATGAGTTGTCCCACATATCAAACACATCACTCTCTACACACATTTAGCAGTTTCACTTTTATGCCTTTAGTATTAAGTGCTGTACACACCAACACGTCTCATATATCTATATTCTCAGGTTTAGCCTTGCCTGCCAGGCTATATTAGATACAAATACCTTATAGACTGAAGAATTTTATTTCTCTTCCTGGCAAGGTTAAGGTATTATTTTTAAAAACTCTTCAAAAATTTCCATTAGGTCAACTAGCATGCTAATGGTTAACTACAGAGTACTTAAACTGTTAACAGATTTCAGCCAGTCACAACTTTTGAATGACTATCCTGAGCACTAATTAGAGGTGTTGCAGGTGTTTCTGACCATGGTTCAACGACACTTCGCACTGAGCATCTGATACATTGATGGTTTTAATAACCAGTTGTAGCCTGTTTTCCTCAGAAAACACATCTTCAAATAGCTGCCTCCAGCAGTGCATCTGCTGAAGATCTGAAGCAACCCCAGCGGCTATCTAGCAAAGTCAGTTAGATATCCCAATAAAATGGGAACCTAATGCCCGGGGACAGGTCATATTTAAATTTCACTTAAAACCAAATTCTATGTTATCAGCATGTAGTTGTGGCATTAAAAAAAAGAAAAAAGAAAAAGCCAATGTGGAACTGACTGAAGTCTCTTCCTTCTTAAGAACAAAGTCAATGTTTGGATGAGTCCCCAGAGTTGTATACTTCACCTTTATGTCTTTTTTTCTAGTGGGCAAAGCTCTTCTCAAAAGCACCAGCAATTTTCTAAGCAACTGTCACTGTGGCTCACTGTTAAGAGGAAAATTCTGAAAACGTTTCTACCTCCATTTCACTACAGAAAGTGAATAAGGTATACTCTTCTGGAATACCTCTTCTGTTTTTCTTCACTTGGATGTGAAGTATTCTGGTAACTAACTTGCTACGTGGCTTTTCCAGGAAAAACTGAAGAAAATGCCATAGGGGAAGTTGAGGTTGGTCCAAGCAATGAGGCCAAAGAATGACTGCTGTGTAGAATTTTAGTTTGGTCTGGAGCCGAGGCCTTATGTGCCCCTACCTTTGTTCAGCCATGACGTCTCATGGACTTTAACTGCTGGTCAGAATGACTGATGAACAATGGTTTTAGTTGTTTCTTTACAGAAAAATCTCAAACTGTATGTGGAGTTTTCCCATTACATGGTGATTACACTGTCAGTGTTCAGGTCCGCTTTAGACTACAGTCCAGGTTTTTGCAGGGTTGACCACAGCCATTTGAATGCTCTCATGAACACAGCCAACTCCACCCGAGCCCTTGATACCGACGGAACTTGCAACACTTGGTTGTCTCCCACACGCATGACATAAGTCTTCCAACTTCTGTGGGGCCATCTGTGTTCTCCTGCACAGATGATGGGAGAGATTAGCATTCCATAACCTCACCTTGGTCTTGAGCAATGAGAAACAGAAAAACATAGTGTACTGTTACTGTGATACAATTAACCACATCTTAGTACACTGGTGAACTTCTCAGAGCAACAACATGACTGTAGTAATTGCCAGCTAATGACAAATGCTTTTGCAAAGTTTTTGCAAAGTGTGGAAAATATGTTCCATTTTTCTTTTTCTGAAAAACAATAAAAATCACCTCTTCTGAACCGCATTACCAGTACCTAAGTTACAAATGGTTCCCAAAGTGCCCACATCATCACACTGTTCAGCAGCTGATTGAAATGAATTCTGGCTAGTACCTTTGCCATGGAGAGATGTCAAAAAATAACTTTAGTCAGTGTTCATACCTTCCTTAAGATGCTGATAACAGCCATTTCTGACATTTTGTGGTGGTTATTCCTGATCCATGTTTAGAAAAATCTATGCAAGTGACTAACCAGTTCTTTTTGTTTATATTTAGGACATGAATACCATCAAGTCCCAGAGGTTTTAGTATACCTCTTACTGGATCTCAAGGTCCTCTTTCAAAGTTGGGCCAGTCTACTATATTTCAGAAACTCATGATTCACAAGGCTTTCTCATAAATATTCAAGTTCTATTAGAAGTCAGTCACAAGGAGTGCCTCTTAAGTGTCCAGCACCATGCAGTGCTGTGTTCGTAGAACATATAACCACATCCCTCGACAATAGAAACATCTCTTTTTTGGGGGGAGGGTGATAATAAATCTCATACACAAAACAAAGATTAAAAGACAGTATACAGTCAAGTGCTAACTTGTGGAGAAATGCCTTTAGGAGTGCTAGAGTGCTTCAGGAACTTCAAAAAGGGGGAGAAGTGTTTTGACTAGCTATTTCAGTAGAACTGATCTCAGTGATGAGGATAGAACCATCTACATTTGTTGAAGTCCTTTGGAACTGTAGACTGGGTGTACATACCCTCTCTTTCAGGAAGAAATAGAAATCTTTGGTTTGATACTGATCAGTACAGTCCTAGATTTCTATAGCTTTGGTAGGCTACCAGTGATCAGATACACATAACTTATGGAATATGTAACTAGCTGGAGCAGCATGTCCCGATATAGTTTTTAACTGTCCCTCTTTTTCAAGAAATAAACAAGATGTTGGCCAAGCAGGGGTTGTTTGCAGCGAGTGGCTTCTTAACCTCAGGTGTCATGTTCACAGAGCAAGCTTGATCTTTCAATTACATGCCATGGTTGCTGTGAGTCCAACAGTCCCTTAAAGGTATCCTTATTACTGAAAAGCTAGATATTTTACTATATGTGTGCTTTCATCTTGTGTGGAATAGCATGTGGATTATTTGTCTGACCAGCTTTTCCCTGCAGGGGCTGTGTGGAAGAATTACCTGCCCAAAGGCAGAACACTGCTGATATAATTCTAAGGATCCTTGAGTGTGATTTTTAAAAAAAATCTATTGAGGCTTTTTTTTTCCCTCCATGGGCATACATCTCTGAAATAATTTTAGAAACAAAAAGGGGAAATGGCTTGATGACAAATTCTTGTTTTACACACAGCCTTTCAGGAATGCCCCAAATGCATCCAGGGAGGCTGGGCTGTACTCTGAGGCTCGCTCTCTGGCGTGGATTCTGTGATGCAGTGTGAGGGTTGAGCTCCGAGTGAAGGCCTTGCCACACTTAGTGCACTTGTAAGGTTTTTCTCGAGTGTGAATTCTCCGATGCAAAATAAGGTATGAGTTTCGATTGAAAGCTTTTCCACATTCGCTACATTCATAGGGTTTCTCCCCTGTGTGGATTCTCTGATGCTTGGTGAGGTCTGAGCTCTGGCTGAAGGCCTTCCCGCATTCATTACATTCATAGGGTTTCTCTCCAGAGTGGATGCGCTGGTGCAGAATGAGATTTGAGCTATGACTGAAGGCTTTGCCACACTCATTACATTCATGAGGTTTTTCCCCTGTGTGGATTCGCTGATGCAGGACAAGGTTTGAGTTGAGACTGAAGGCTTTCCCACACTCACTACATTCATAGGGTTTTTCTCCAGTGTGGATTATTTTATGGCGGATAAGGCTTGAGCTTCTTGTGAAGCATTTACCACATTCATCGCATCTGTGAGACTTTGCTCCTGTTGGAACCTCTTCAGGGGTATTATTAAAGTTTGAACTCAGACTGAAGCTTCTTCCCAACCCTTTGCCCTTCTCCCTTGGAGCTCTCTCTCCTGTGGTGGTTTTTTTCTCCTTGGCTGTAGCTGACCCTGACTCTCTCTTCTCTTTTCCAGTTTTCTCTTCAGGGTTTCTCTGTTGCCTTTCTACTACTCTGCCTGGCTGGTCACGTTTCTCTCCCAAATCCTTCTGGAATCTTCCTGCTGTTTCCCCATGGGATGCAGATTCCTCTGTATCTTCAGCCTTTGAGGTCGACTCCTTGTTCTCACTTCTGTTTTCACGACCTGACATAATAGAGAATACAAATAACAGCTTTTCCTTTTGCAAATATGGGTTAATCAAGTGACATTATTTTCCAGGAGATTTTCTCTGCTTGCAAAATAACCTCGCAGTATTAACTGAAGATGAAAGAGGAGTGTAACAAAGGAAAAACTGAGAAAACAAGGAACAGAGCTGGAAAGTGAGAGGGCAAGTAGAGTGGAAAAGAGGAAGTAACAACAGAGGGTGTGTGGAAAGACAGTATGAATAATCAGGCACGGTGGGAAATCAGAGGGAAGAGACTAGTTAAGGAAGGGATTTAAGGGATGTAAGAGGTCATAATTCTCTTATTTGATCACCCAATAATTAAAAGACTATATATTTTAAAGGACATATTCTATTTTCACCAAGTATTTATAATAAGCTTTTAAAGAAGAGAACAGGCAACTGACAGGTCCTTGCTAGAATATAGTGGTATTAGAAAAACAGGAATACAGCTTCATAAAGAAAAGCAAATACTCTTCCAGTTCTGTTAGTGTTTTATCAACAAGGTGATGGTTAACAGGCAAAACAAACAGCTCTGAACCTGGTCGGTTACAGGGACCTTCAGACACAGGAAACAATTTCCCTCCACCAGGGAGAGGAGCATGGAGCCAACTGTGTTCAAGTAACAGAGATGAGGTGAAGGTGCTGGTGGGGGCAATTCACTGGTTACATAATGAAGCTCTCTAACCAAGAAGAGAATTCTCAGAACATAACAGAAACTTAAAACCACTCTGGAAACAGCCCACAAAAGAGACAAGAGACTGCAAATATAGAGCTAATCCCTTCATTTAACAATACAGTAAAAACGCTTTTTAGTTTTTATTATATATTGCTATATTGTGTCACTTTATTTTTAAGTGGAGACTGAAAATTGTTTGACATTCACAATTTGTATTTGTCTATGAAAAAGACCTGAAGTATCTGTACTCTGTTCTTTATTTTCTTGGCCTGAAGACATCTTTCTAAGAAGGTCTATATGATCCCAACAGGTTCCTGAATGTAATGATCTGAAAAGTTGAAAAATATCCAACCCCCTACTAGTGATGAAATCACCATAAATACTGACCAGTTGTAAGGAAGAGAAAATTGGTCTACTTGTTTTGAATTCTAAGCCAAGGCTCTTGACTGTACAGTTCCCAGTTTGTTCCTATTTTTTTTTTCCTATTATCAGTTCATAAAGATTAGCTGTTTGACCTAATTTGATTCTAGCAGTACAAATAAGTATCTATAAACTACATGCCATATTTATACCTATGGTTCTTTTTTTTTTTTTGGAGAAAGGGTGCCGCTATGTAGTTCAGGCTAGCTTTGAACTCACTATGTAGCCTAGGCTGGCCCTGAACTTGTGTGATCCTCCTGCCTCAGTCTCCCGAGTATTGGGATTACAGGTGTGTGCCACCACACTGGTTTATACCTATGGTTCTAAACAAACTTGAATTTCTTAAGTAATAATCTTTTGCATGCTCACTCTGTGTACACCTTCCACTCCCCTCCCCAGGTGCAGTCTCCCTGTAGACGCCCTGTCACTGTACGTATCTGTAGACTTCTTGGCAGCACTGTATCCTAGAGGGTAAGCTCTAACAGAGACCCATGCAAATGGCTGCCAGCTGGGGCACCTTGTCTTTTTTCTTTTTTTGCGGCGCTAGGGATTGAACTCACGACCTCGCACTTGCCAGGCAGGCACTTAGGCCACTGAGCTAAATCCCCGGCCCTTGTCTTTTTGAGACAGGGCCTCACTATGCCATTCAGGCTGGCCTTGAGCTCGCTTTGTAGCCCAGGCTGGTCTTGAACTCACAATGATGCTCCTGTCTCAGCCTTGGGCACCTTGTCTTATCTGGCTGATGCCCCTTGCACTTCTTTGTTCTTACTACACACTCAAGTCCGAGTTCTTCGTGAACATCACTGTCAGTTTTGTGAACTGGGAACCTGATCCTAAGGGAGGTCCAGATACAAGTTCATGGGGTCACACAAAGCAGTCTCTGAGCAGTGCTGACAGGGGATGAAAGAAGTCAAGACATCCATGGAAGGATGCTGGGTAAGCTCAAGAATGTGGTGCCAGGATGACAGGCTGGGACAACTGATGGTCAGTTCACCTGGATATCTCTACTAGGAAAAAGATTTTCTCCTGACTGAGGCACCCACAGTGGAACATGCTATGGGGAACGAAGCTGACTTCTCCCAGGTAACTAAACAATTGAAGAGGTGACTCTCAGAGCACAATAATTTATTTCTGATTTCACAGAGTAAAAACTGCCTCTATCTAAAAGTAAACAAAACAAAACACCCCATAATGATAACAAAAATCCCCCATCCAGAATCAAGGAGTCACAATGAACACAAATGTTCTCCCTCTGTTTTGGCCTTTAAATACTTATCGATTAAATACACCAGAGGTCCCACTGCTAACAGAGGCAAAATAATCAGACAACAATCCTGTGTCTGTCTTACCCTGTGAAAAAACGTTCCCATAATTCTCCTGCCTGCTGTCCCTACTGAGATTCCTTCGTGCCAGGTTCTGACATCCCCATTCCTCCAGGATGAGGGACACAGCCATGTCCTCGATTTTCACCATTGCCTGAAACAACAGGAGAGTTCCCACACTCAGTTCCCCAAAACTCAGGGACAGCCCCCTTGTCCAAACCTGGAGTCAGGGACAGCCTTGCCTGCACAGCCACAGGATGCTGGGGAAGATGTGACCAAGCCTGGCAGACTGAGGGGTCTGTGGTAGGAAGACCTACAGGAGAGGGAAGGGGCCTCTGTGGGTGGAGCATCTAGAGTAGCCTGGTGGAGGCCTCAACAGGAGCTCCAGGAGGAGGCAGACATGGGGACTCAGTAGGGCACAGGGTGCACAGCTCACCTGGGAATCTGCGGTCAGTAGGGCAGATGCCATCGCCTGGTCTCTGGGACTCCCTTCATGAGGAGGGGCAGGAACATGGGTGGCAGGGACTGCTGATGGAGAAGAAAGGAGCTGTGAGTAAATAAGCTCTGCTCTGAACTTCCCTTAAAGAAGGGCCTGGCATCCTCTCCTTCCTATATCGGCTCATTCGCTAGTTCAGGTTTAACTACTGGGGAGAGAGCTCCAGAAGACACAGACAAGAAATAGCAGGACCTCTACCCGTTCCCTACGATCTCTACTCTTAAGCAAAAGCCACAAGGAGTCATAAAACCATCCTTAAAATCAAGGGGTCCAACCCACCTGCTTCATAAAAGGGGACCTTATAACCCTGAGAAGCTAAATGACTTGTCTAATGTCATTCAGAAATGGCAGAGCCAGGTCTAGAACCCAGGTTCCTATTCTCAGCAACGGAATGGACAACATTAGCCTATACTTGTGGCTTGTATGTTTCTCCAGTTCAAGGATAGTACTAGGATATTAGAACCCATTTGTGCTTACACTTTTGAAAAATGTTGCAGTTTTAAATGTTGTTTTACATTAAACCCAGAAAGTTAGGATAGAAAGGAGATCTTCTTACCTCTAAGTAAGTATCTGCCATTGGAGGGGGAGAGGGAGGCTACTGAGAATTGAACCCAGGGCCTTCTTACTGAGCTACAACCCTGTCCCTTTTTCATTTTGAGACCAGGTCTTGATAAATTACACAGGCTGGGCTCAAACTTGCAAACCTCTTGCTTCAGTATCCCAGAGAGCTAGGATAACACACCTGGCTAATTTTTGCCACTTTTGTTCCTCTGCTTTTCTCCCTCACTTGGCCACAGTAAACATTTTTTGATAAAATGTATACATGGTTGAAATATTGATGAAACATTTATAAATATACAGAGGTATGAGTAGACATATAAGACATCCATAATACATCATATAATCACATCAAATGTAGTATGTAAGTACTGGAAAAATTTTAAACTGCAAAATTAAAATCAACACCAGTCTTCTCCTCCCTTGCAAAGACTATTAGAGTGGAAGTATTAGGGTAAACAGATGATAGCATAGAAGTGCAACAGAGTTAGAGAAATGAATCTGAAACTGAATTACAAAACTTGTAGCTATTTCCACCAGTACAATAAGATCGGTTAGGTTCTCGTGCCTCTTCATGATAGCCCACCCTATGTTTTAGAGCCATGATGGCAAACATTTTTGAGACAGGTACCCAAACTGCAACCCAAAACCCACTAATTCATTGCAAAGTGCCAACACTGCATTTAAACCTGAATACTGAGATGTTAGTTTAGAAAACATAGCTCATACATTAACATCTTTTGTCCTAAAAGAAAAATAGTACATGTGCTATAGGTTTGCCACCACTACTTTAGGGTACCATTTCTTCCTTTCCTTTTTACTTGGCCCAAGCTCGTTGTGCAGAGTCCATTGTTTTTGTTTTACCCTACCCTTAATAAATGTGAAACTTTGCCACTGTACAAACAAACAAACAAACAAACAAACCGATGAGTTAAAACAAAATGCTCAAAAAGATCAACCACCTAAGCCCTTAAACCTGAGAGGCAACACTGGAAGATGAACAGGACAACAAATAATTGAGAACAAATGTACATGCCTCAACTTACTCATGAATGATTTACTACATAAATGATTTACTAAGTAACAACTCTATGCACAAGATCTCTAAAACTATTTCTCTGGCAACCTAAAGCACTAATCTGGTGCACAGACCATGAACATCCTATTTCTTCATGTTATCTTCTGTAACTTCTGCTTGTGCAGCATGGAGAAACCTCATAAGCCCTCAAAGTACATCAACAGAGGCAGGGTTAAATATCACCATGCATGGGTTTCCATGGATGTCTCTAGCATTTATCTCCAGGATGTCCTCCAAGATGCATGGGAGTGACAATGCTCCCATAGGTGCTATGATCTAATATTCCTAACAAAAGTTACCACAAATAAACCTGCTGGTAAAGGAACCTGCCTTGATCAACTTTTTTTTTTTTTTTGTGGCACCAAGGATTGAACTCATGACCTCACACTTGCCAGGCAGACGCTTAGGCCACTGAGCTAGGTCCCCGTCCCCGGCCCCTTGATCAACTTCCTTGAACTATATTTTCTCTCTCTCTCTCTTTTTTTGAAACAGTGTCTTGCTATGTAGTCTAGGCTGGCCTCAAACTTGTGGCAATCCTCCTGTGTCAAGTCTCCCAACTGCTGGGATTACAGGCCTGCATCACCGCACCCGGCTGAACAACTGTATTTTTGACATTTCATGGTTTTTTTCTTTTTTTTTTTTTTTGCGGCACCAGGGATTGAACTCACGACCTTGTGCTTGCCGGGCAGGCACTTAAGACTGCTGAGCTAGATCCCCAGCCCTGGTGTTTTTGAGACAGGGTCTCACTATGCCGTTCAGGCTGGCCTTGAGCTCACTTTGTAGCCCAGGTTTTTACTGACATTCTATCCTCCCATTTTCACAAAAATATATCATGTATTTCCCCAAAGGGGAAAAAACTCAATGAAATGAGTATTTATTTATATACCCCTAAACTGATATAGTTCTCATTTCCTCAACAAAAAAGGCCCCCTCAAAACAAAGTTTTCACATTCCTTCCTCTAATATTTTTGACAGTAACCTAGAAAAGAACAATGTTAAATCGTATTTTTATATATTTTAAATAAAATGAATCTTTAAGAAGATTTACAGTCCTTTGAAAGATAACTTTGACATATTATAGTGTTTTAAAATCCCAGCTGGAAATAATGTATCATCTGCTCTCAATACCCTCCTGTTACAAATCTACTAAACATCTGAAACACTAACATTTCAATAATGTTTACCAAGTTCATTTATCTCCTTAGTATTATCATTTAACTCCCGAGATTGAGCTGAGTTATATTTGGGTAATGTTAGTAACAACGATCATTATGCATAATAACAAAAACAAGCAAGCTTTTGAAATCTCAGGCACAGAGCAACATGGAGAGGGCATTCTCATCCTGGATATATCACTTCTTTTCCCCACATGAAACCTGATTCTTACCTCGGGATTGCAAGAGGCGGGGTTTCCGAGATGAATGCTTGAAATGTGACTGGGTGGCCTCATGATGAAGGTCAAAGCTTGAAGACTCCTGAACTGGATCCAGAGGTACCATCCCTCTGGCGAGCATCTCAGGCCCATGAACTTGACCCGGGACCTGAGGACAATCAGGCTGGGCTTGTAGATAAATCATTTTTAAAACAGGAATTAAAATATTAAAAAGTTTGCCAGTGGATGGAGGCAGTCAGAACACTTTGGGGGGTGTGTCTTGAGCCTGAGGCCTTGTAAATGCTAAATCCACACTCTACACCTGAGCTACATCCCCCCAACCCCTCATCACTTTGTAAACTCCACCCCCCAGAAGAACAGGCAGAATAACCACAAGGATTCGGAATACTAGCTCTAAATCAGTGACTTTCTCCTATCCTCAAAGTCCATGCCTTCTCACATGGTAAACTTCGCCTCTTTTTACCTGCTGTCCTGACAGATCAAGCTCCAAGTCTTCCAGGAGGGTCACAGCCTCCTCTCCGCTATCGGGCCGGTACTCTTGCAGCCAGACTTGGAGCTCTTTGGGCAGAATGGAAAGGAACTGCTCCAGCACCAGCAGCTCCAGGATCTGCTCCTTGGTGTTTACTTCTGGTCGTAGCCACTGATGACAAAGTTCCTTTAGTCGACTGAGTGCCTCTCGAGGCCCAAAAGTGTTCTGGTAACAGAAGCGCCTAAAACGCTGGCGGAAAATCTCTGGGTCGGGAGGTGG
>RJWT010025794.1:0-16035 GCA_004365215.1 Cuniculus paca | reverse complement strand
AGAAGAAGAAGAAGAAGAAGAAGAAGAAGAAGAAGAAGAAGAAGAAGAAGAAGAAGAAGAAGAAGAAGAAGAAGAAGAAGAAAAGTTGTTGAAAAGGATTGTTAGATTTTTAATTCTTTTCTCTTTTCTCCCACTTAAAGGGACCTATATTCTAAGATTATGGTAGAAGACGTCACACATTTTCACACCCACAGACATAAAAGTGTGTGTTTTCTGAGCTGACCTTGTCATACATTGAATGACACCATACAGTCAAACACATCTATCAGGCAGAAGATAGTCTAAGAAAGCGGAGGTTGAGGAATTATTTCCCTGCATCTCACTGCCAATTGGGAACGAGCCTATGCATAATTCTTAGAGCTATAAAGACCTTTAAAGATGTCCATCTTAACTTAAAAAAAAATGCATCTCTGTTTTGCATTTTCCTGATGCCTTTTCATTCTTTTTTTCTCAGAATATACTAATTTCTACTATGCCTTAGCAAATCCTGTTTGTTTCTCATTATTTCAAATCCAGGCTTGGTAGCATGGGTGCGCCTATCAGAGTCTGGTCTCCCCCACGGACACACTGAGACCACCAAGTGGACAGCCAGCTTAGGAGCCCCACACCGAGAGGGCCCATGGCATGTCTCTCTCTGGCATCACCACGACTGCTTTGCTTCCCATGGCTGCCCTAATTCAACTTCTATCTGCGCTTTGCTCTGTTCTCTTTCCAGAACGACAGGGAACATTCATAGGTAACACGAGCTTGCTTCCAAAGAAGACGAAGTCCCTCCTCCCTGCCTTTGCCCTCCCGTCTCTTCCTGAGGTGACTGTTGATGACAATCTGGGAAGAAATGAGCTCTCAGACTGTCAAGTCCCTTCGCGCTGGTACTCCATTTGGTTCACCTACTGTAAGTGACCACTACTAGTACTAATCATTAATTCAACTGCTTTGTACTGAAGTCTCCACTAAATGCAAGTAGTTTTAAGACTCATCATGCATCAATTAACAAAGGAGGTGATGCTTTATGCTTTCATGGCTCTGATAGTTTAGGAAAAAACTGTTTGGAAAAAGACCTAGGCAATTAAGGGGAGGGGAATGAATGTTAATTACCAATGTCTGGTAAGTGGGAAGAATCTGCAGGTGCAAGTAGCAGGTGCCTTATGTGCAGTAGAAGACCAAGGGAAGACCTCCAGAAGGTGGCTGTCTGGTGCAAGCTTATAATCTGATTTACGAACTAGTCTACTGCTATGGCTCAAATGTTCACGCCCCTTTTAAAATTCATGCGAGATTTAATCTCCAATGCAAGTGCATTAAAATGTGAGGCCAATAAAAGTGATTTTTGCCGTGAGGGCTGAGTTCTCACGAACTGATCACAGCCTTAGGAAAGAGCTGGAGAGAACTCGCTACAGCCTCATCAGCCCTTCTGCCCTTCTGCCCTTGGCCAGCAGGGCCCAGGGCGCCATCTCAGAGGCAGGGACACAGGACCTGCCAGCTCCCGAATCCAGAACGCCCAGCTCAGAGCTGGGACTGCTTCTCACTCGGCATAAACCACCCACGGCAGTAGAACTCATAAATGACTGACCAAGTCTAAGAAACACACTTAAGATCAGTAAGACCCATGTTAATGTATTCATTTGAAAATGATGTTTACTTTTTATTACTAAATTTATGAAAGAGATTTATGTTTCATTAGATGTTTTTAATTCAAATCAACCATACTAATTAATTTTTATTGTGCAGATAAAGTTAAGTAATTTACATGAATCTATAAATAGGATGTAAAAAGAAAACTATCATTATCACGCATATTACAATACAGTGTTAATAGTGTATACGGATTCATGTTTCAATCAAACACAAAATAGGATTTTATTGCAATCAGTGCTATTATTATGGAATAAATATTCAAATTAATTCTAATTCACATTATAAATATTTCACTTGTCATTATTATGTTTAACTTTAAAGCATTAAGTGGTATTCATTAATTTTATGAGTATAAGCTATCAAGGAACTCTCAAAGGACACAAAGTTATTTTCAACAGTCACTGATAAACCATTTGACAAGTTATTCAGGAAAATCCTTTCAAAAGTTTTTATAAATTAAAATAATAAATTCAAGTCTGTTTTGTCAGTAAAACTGGAGACAACTGCACAAAAAGAGAATATCCCTACTTCCTACACACTTTTCTGAAAAATGAGATTACTATTGCTTATAGCTCATATCTTGACTCTAACGTAACAGCGAGTAGCTAAATGTATGACCTCTATTCCTCATCTTTTCCAGCCAAGAACTATTTAAGGAGTGGTTGTAAGTAAACTTCAGCTTTATTCAGGAATAGGACATTTGCAAGAAGGCTGTTAAACCCAGTGATGTGGCTTTTCTATTTGAACATCATTCAAAGGAATAAGCAATTTTTTTTTTTTTTTGGCACCGGGGATCAAACTCACAACCTCGCACTTGCCAGGCAGGTACTTAGGCCACTAAGCTAAATCCCCAGCCCCTGTCTTTTTGAGACAGGGTCTCGTTATGCCGTTCAGGCTGGCCTTGCACTCACTTTGTAGTTCAAGCTGGTCTCAAACTCACAACAATCCTCCTGTCTCAGCCTCCCGAGTGCTGGGACTACAGGCGTGTGCCACCAGGCCGGGCTGAATAAGCATTTTTCTATGTGCTAAGGTTATAAGAGAAATTTGAGGCACTTGTTCAATTAAGTTCCCAACTGATCTTCTGTCTGACACATATTCTTAATAAGTTTCATAAGAGCAACTTCACAACCTGGGAAAGTTACTGTAACAAGGTAAACCATTTCAATTCCTTGTGGCAGGAAACCTAGAGAGAGTGAAAGGCAAAGTTTTAAAGAAATCATCAAACATATTCCACTTGGCCGTGAGTAACACTTCAGGTAATAATAAATGTGAAAAAAATAACAGCCTTGATTTTCCAAAACAACATGTTTTTCACATTGCTTCAATTTATATGAACTGGTACCAAGATTTTACTGAACAATTTTGTGGTCTTCTGTGCTACTGGCATTGGGTTTCAAAAGATAAAAATAGTCTTGTTCAAAGAGCATTTATTTAGCAATTTTCCTTTAAAATTTCAAATGTAGCATTTTGGGAGGAAAAGAAAGCTACAGAAATACACATTTATCTACTTCTCAAAAAGTACAGTTGTCAAATTATGGAGCAGGAGAAAAATAACACAGTTCCCAATATTAACAAAGATGTATTCCAGATGGGTTTTTAAATTATGATTATATTTCAAAACTGAGCCAAGTATTAAAAAAATACACTTGAAAATCAATGCTACAATGACAAACTATAAGATGAGATAATAACCCTTCTAGCTTACTAACTAAAAGAAGATTAAAACTTTCAGAGTTAGGGTAACCAGCAATGCTAATTGTCCTGTCAGTACAAAGTTGTACTCAACAAATGCAAGCTCTTTTCCTTGATAAAAATAAGAAATCCACTATAAATCAAAAATAAGCCAAAAACTTTGGCCTCCTTGCTGCTTTCCTTAGTCCTAGTTAGTTAGTCCCAGTCTCAGTTAGTTAGTCCTAGTTCACTCTCCAGTTGAAGGTGATGTTCATTCTACCTATTTCAGCTCACGGTTTCCAACTAAAGTAGAACTTTGACCAGCCGTAGGGTCAGTTGAAAATTCAATCAGTTTTGCTGTATAATAATCATAAATAAGATACAAAACAACTTTGAATCAGTTTTGATGCAGCTCTGAGAACAGTAGGTTTAGAGCAAAAGCAAAAACGAGTGCTGGTCCTTTCTGGGACAGCCGCTGCTGTGGGATTTCTAGAAAGCAGGCTGCGGGAGCCTCCCTCCCCGCCCCAAAGGACGCCTTCCTGTCTGGCAGACCCGAGCGATGATGTGTATGAACGATTTGCCTCTAGGCAGAGGTAAGGAGCAACCGTGAATGAAACACAGCCTTTAAAGCTTGGTTAGAACCGCACGGATTGAAACGGTCTAGGTGCTGATGCTGTCCGGTAACAGCAGGCCAACAGCACACGGGAGGGCAGTGGCGGCGGCTGGGCCCAGGAGGAGGCGTTCAGAGGACGAGCAAGTGCATTGCCCTGGCTTGAACGTCGCCTCCGAAAGTCACTGAAGTGAGACTGCCACTGTGCAGCGTTACGGAGCAAGGCCAGCCTGAAGTGGTCAGGGCGGAGGCTTCCCCCGTGCCAGACGGGTGGCACTGGCATCGTGGCAGTGATCAGCTGCCAGCCAGCTCTCTCTGTGCCCCGCACAGCTGGGACACAGCCACAGGGCCTGCTCCAAACTCCACAGCCTGATGCTCAACTCTGGGGCGCAGCTGTGAGAAACACATTTCTGCTCTTTACAAAGCACCTGGCTCGTGACGCTGTTAATGCAGCAGAAAACGGCCCGAAACACTACGGGTGCGTCCCCCACCTTCCAGGGCACTGGAAAATGCATAGACAAGGGGGTGCCACCACAGACCTGGGTGACACCCACACCACAGCCTGGAGGACCCCAACAGACGCCAGCGCGGACGTGGGAGGAGGCAGGCAGGGGAATGAAGAGTGGCACGGCCGCTTTGTGGAAGAGTCTGGCAGTTCCTTGTAAAACTAAGCATATTCTCACCTCTCAGCCCCACAACTGCACTCCTGGCATCTACTTATAAACTTCATCTCCCAAAGGAGCTGAAGTTTCTGGGCACACAAAAACCCACACACAGTGTTTACAGCAGGTATGTGCAGACTTGCACAGTGAGTGACTGCAGAGGAAAGAAAGAAAAGGGAAGGAAAGAAGGAGGTAGGAAAGAGGAAGAAAGAAAGAAAAGGGAAGGGGAGGGAAGGGAGGGAAGGGAAAAGCAGTGCTGTACATCCAGACGATGAATTTAATCAGTGCTAGAAAGAAATGAAGCTATCAAGGTATGAGACGCGTCAGAGGAAACTCAAATGCATGATGCTAAGTGAAAGAAACCAGTGTGGAAAGGCCACGTGGCATACGCTTCCAGCATTCTGCAAAGGGGACAGTCAGAAAGACCGCAGCTGCCGGGGTTTGGAGCTGGAAGGGATGCCGAGGCAGGGCTGGGGACAGTCCTTGTGTGATGCTATGCCACTGCAGAACAGCCTGTGTTTGCCCGACCACAGAGCACACAGCACCCAAGGTCTCCCTTGGAGGGAAGCATGAGCCGAGGGCGACGAGGTTGTGTCGCCGCCGTAGCCAGCAACACCGCTCTGGCGGGGCACGTGCCAGCAGGGCCATGGGCACCTCTGTGTCCTCCCTGCTCTAAAGAAAACCTTCATAAGGGTGTTTATGTCTCATCCGGTGCACCTGACCACTTCTCATGTAGAAAGCTGATGATGATGGTGATCGCTGCCCACAGAAACGCAAGTCATTGTTCTTGACGTGTGCCGCTGATCACTGCCCTGTGCAAGGGTGTTTTGCACCTACTTATAAACTCACGAAAAATTCTTTATTCCCCATGTGTGTGTTCTCTTCAAATTCTTCTTTAAACTCATTGTATTATTACTTCTCCAACTAATAAGTTAAATACATTTTGGCATACGTTCCTTTATTAGTTATATGAATTGAGACATTTTGGCAGTACTGGGGATTGAACCCAGCACCTTCACACAGAGCTACATCCCCAGCTCATTTTGCTAAATTCCCCAGGTTGGGCTCAAAATAGCAATTCTCATGCCTCAGTCTCCCAGAGTGCTGGGATCACCATGGCACGCATCACCATGTAAGGCTGAATTGATATTTTAACTTAAAAATACTCTTCATTTTAATGACTTGCATGACTATTACTCACTGATTTTGCATAGTAGGAAATAACTTTTCAGAAGATTGTTTTCAACATAGGATTTTTTTCTCCTATCGTACTTTAACTTTCATACCACATCATCTACTTTAAAGTGAGTGATCAAGCTTCAGATGTATGGATTAGGATAAAGTTGCTTTGTAATTGTATAACACTGCTTTCTAAAGTACATCTTGAAAAAACTGGAACTTAGGTACATAACATACTATAATTTAATTTGCTGCAATTTACTAATCTAGAGCTCCTAAAGGAACCATAATATAGGATATGGAAGTTTTACTTCCCTTTTATCTTTTATCTCCATTATGAGTGTTGAAAGTACAGATATTCTCAGAGTTAAGAAACCCAAAAGGTTATTAAGGAAACATTATTCATCAAACTGTGAACAAGGTCACCAGCACACAAGTGTAGGGTAAGTCGAAAACGAGCCTTGCTTTTCCGGCACGACAGACGTGGAAACTCCTTTTGGTCATCATCCAATGCATGTGAGCTTTGGTTTTCTACAGTGTAATCCAGGAGTTTATTCAAAGGACAAATGATTCATCCCTCTGTTGGAGAATGGAAGATCAACACTTGTCTTAGTTACTTTTTCTTCGTTGCTGAGACAAACACCTAACACCCAAAATGAAGCAAGGAAAGGTTTATTTAGCTTACAGTTTCTGGGGATTTCAGTCCATAATCAGCTGGCTCCAAGGCAGGTGGCATGGCACTGGGGCAACACTTCAAGGCAGCAGCCAGAGCAAAAGGGGGCAGCTGTTCATGGCGGCTGCAAGCGGCAAGGGCAAACTGCGCCGAAGAGAAAAACACGCCCATTCCAACCTTACATTGTATGTTGGCTCCACCCCTGGGTGGGTGCAGAACTCACACCGCCAATCCCAGTGCTACACAATGAGTCAATCACAAATATTAGATTCAGCCACTTCCGTGACTACATGAGGATTGGGGGGCCATCTAGATACAAACCGTAACAACACTTCTCATGGATCGTTCCTCTCCTTCCCTTAGAAAGTCAACTGTCTCTCTCCTTTCTAAAACAACTTCACGGTAGAAAGTTATGGTTTTGCAAACATTTCGGTCTTCTCTTTCCTGGTTTTCAGTTTCACTTGCCTCCGAATCCCTCATCTCTTTTCCCCTGGCAGGAAGCCCTGTATCCACAAGGATAAAGGATCCTTTGAAGGAAGTTGTGTTTTTAAAGACCCTGCCCTTTAACATTGCCCTATTTGCTGGATGTGGGGGCACACACCTGTAAGCCTAGCACTCTGGAGGCTGAGGCAGGAGGACCACTGCAAGTTTGAGCCCAGTCTAGGCTACATAGTGAGTTTAAGGCCATTGTGAAAGATATAGTTAAACCCCATCTTGAAACAATACAAAATAAAACAAAACAGCTGGGGATATAGCTCAGCAGCACAGCACCTGCCTGGTAAGCACAAAGTCGTGAGTCCGATTCCCGGTACCAAAAATAAAGTAGGAGTGCCCTATTTCATAGTCTCATAATTGCTCACAGCAACTAGCTGATAGCATTTTCAGTTCATTTTAGAAACTGAGTGTCAATCTAACCTGTAGCTGAATGATGAAAAACTTATTTTAAAAGTTAATATGGGCAGCAGGCCTCAAAGATGTTCTCTTCGCTCCTCTGCTGGCCACGGAGCCATGGCTTTACGGTAACATGTGTTGATCTTGGAAAGGAGACGTTCTATCTCAGGGCAGTGGCAGAGGGGACCGACTCCAATCCACAGACTGGGATTCTACCAGGCTTTCATCACAGAAGCCCTCGTGAAGGCACCGCGCACCGAAACCCCAGGAGGCTGGCACATGGAGGGGCCGTGGTCCATGCCTTGTGTGGCCTCCACACAGAAGGGCAGCCCAGCAAGGCTGTCACTTATCGCCTGCACAGTCTGTGTTTTATTTAGAGCTGAATATGCATATTTAGAATGGAAACCTTTCAAAGGAAATATCAGAAAGGCAGTTGTAACAGAATCATCTAAAGGCACCAAGTTTTCTTAACCTTAATTTAAAATTGAAACTACCTTGTGGGATAATTTGGGTTACAGAGACATACTTCCTTGTGCTGTGATGTCTTTGGGTAAAAGGTTTAAGTTAAAAGCTGAAATCCTGCTTAGCGCCCAGGCAATGGGCAAGCCCTGGTTCTGAGTCCAGTGCCCTTCCAAGGCCAGAGGGGTGGCCCTCCAAGCCCCTGTTCGGGGTGGCCAATGCAGAGGCCACAGCTGAGCACCATGCTAGGGAGCCTGCTGGGGCTGGAGGCCTAGGCACGGGGTGGCAGTGTGGAGGGGCCTTTGGGGTGGCACCTTGTGGGGGGACAGTGGGCGGCTCACCCCTCTCATGGACATGGGCTCTCGAAGGCAGGCAGCTGGGCAGGCGCAGGCCCAGGCCCAGCCCCAGCCCCTCTCTGCTCCCCACTCGCCCCACGCGTGCTGGGCCGTGGTCACCAAGGGCCGCAGGGCCACAGGCTGGAGAGCCCCAGGAGCAGGCGCGCAGGCCTGTCCTCCACATTCCCCTGGGGCGTTCGCTTGCCAGCCTGGGCTCCCTCTGCACTAAAAGTGTTGCTTCCACCGCCTCCGTGGCCTTTCCAGTATCAGCTCCTGACCCTCGTCCTGTTTGAGGTCTGACGCAGGGTTGGCTGCTCCCCTTGGAGCACAGAGAAACACTTGTTTAACTCCAGGCTGCGGGTCCCGGACACTCTTGTGTCACCCCACTTTAGTAATAACGTCCACCCCCACCTGGGTCAGTGTGGTCATTATCTGCCCCAACAGACTTTTCTAAACCATAACATGTTTTGAAAAATTACTGTTTTCCCCATTCACCCAAATCACTTGATATATTACTTTGGTTTGCCAGTATACGGGCAGCTGCATGGTGGTGCACATCTGTAATCCGGGCTGTCTGGAAGGCTGAAGCAGGAGGATTGCAATTTCAAGGCCAGCCTGGGCAACTCTGCCAGACCCCTTCTCAAAAGAAAGGGCTGGGTGTGTAGCGCCGTGCTGGAGCGCGGCCTCGCGCGGGCTCAGCATCCGTTTCCAGGCGCGTCAGCGAAGAGAAGTCTACGCAGTGTTAATTATCCGCGCGAGGGACACACTAGCAGATGGGGGACAGCGGCACCGCGATTCTGAGTCCCACGCAGTCCCCCAGCAGGAGGCGGCTCGCTAACTCAGGGAGGGTCCGCACAGACGGCTGCCTTGGTAATTGGTGACTCGGGAGTTTGACTATGCGCGCCGGGAAACAGCCTCCCATTTTTATTATCATCTCTTTAAAACTGTTCTGATATTAGTCAAAACACAGTCACAAACGATCATATTTACCAAAACTGATCTCTTCCTACTGCCAGTGGGAGGAGAGTTGGAGGAGGAGCGGGGGACACTGTCCTCTGGCTAGAAGTAGATTAAAATATTATCAGCTGCATACAAGAGAGAATTAAACCAAAGGCCTCGGCCTGCATCATACTACATGATTATGAGACCTGAGGTACAATGTGTCCTTCAAAGACAAAGTAAAAAGTATTATTTTTATTTTATAAATATTTATTAATTTTACTTACATATCCAAGTAGCTGCAAGTTTTTTTTTTCAATGTATCTGCCATTTTACTGGTATTTCTTTTGCACCTTTTAAAATTTTAAAGTGTAAAAATTTCATTCGAAATTATTTGTTGTAATTTTCATTAGTCCTTCAGATTTTAGTTACCTGGACAAGGTGTAATATGATCTATCCTCAATAATAATTTAATATTATTGCAAATTGTGAATTACCTTCCCAATGCATCCCTTTTCTTTGGTTTTCCTATCACTTGACTAACATAGAAGACATTTAACCTTTTTTCTCATGGGAAGGAGAAAATATCCACCTATAACTCCTTACTGGAGGGACATGACTTTCAGTGTCTAACAGTGTGAAATGTATAAAGGAATCATTAAATGGAGCTATTTACAAAGCTATAGCATTGTTGGTGTGGCACATAGGTGCTTAAGTATTTATTCAATTGTATTATATTATAAATTTACAAAGAAAAGAGAACATCAACTGTATGATATCACATACATATATATACATATATATATATGTAACGAGTTAGAAATCTGTGGAAAGATACACACAGAAGCAAGCTTAATTGTAAGAATTATTATGCACATGATCATCAATCAAGGATTCATTTTTCATAGTCCACATCTTATCAAAACAACTTAAAAATTTCTTTTGTCAATGATACAGTCTTCTTCATTTATTATTTCAAATTTACCTGAGTACTCTTTTTATTTATTTATTTTATTTTTGTGGCACCGGGGATTGAACTCAGGAACTTGCTCCTGCCAGGCAGGCGTTTAGGCCACTGAGCTAAATCCCCAGCCCTTGTCTTTTTGAGACAGGGTCTCACTATGC
Source organism: Cuniculus paca (assembly GCA_004365215.1). NCBI lineage: Eukaryota > Metazoa > Chordata > Mammalia > Rodentia > Cuniculidae > Cuniculus > Cuniculus paca. The sequence continues at coordinate 5,859 of RJWT010025794.1, read as the reverse complement.
CGTTCAGGCTTGCCTTGAGCTCACTTTGTAGCCCAGGCTGGTCTTGAACTCTCAATGATCCTCCTGCCTCAGCCTCCCGAGTGCTGGGATTACAGGCATGCGCCACCAAGCCTAGCTACCTGAGTACTCTTTAAAAGCTTATCAAACAACTGAATTATAATAGTTAATATTTTTCTACCTTTTATTGGGAAATTTCAAATATATAAATAATGAGAATGAACAAATAGTAAAGTAGGACTAAGGGAAGACAGAGAATACAGGCTTTAAAATGGGCAGAAATAAGCCCAGAAATTGTGGTTCTATTTCCAAAAAGGAAGAAACGGATTATTGTAAAATGGATAAAACTCACAAAGTAGCTCGTAATTAGTGGTCTCTTTCTTTAGGTCAATTTTCCATCTAGGTGTTTCTTCAGTATCTCAAATGAATGTGTAAAATACAGTATGTTGAAAGAGCAGGACTGATACACATTTCATAGTTATTATGTTTGCTAAAATTCCAAATAATTTTCACAGTTCATAGTTTCATAGCTCTTCTGTGTACTTTCATGATTTACAAATTGGATTCAATGTTTTCTCACCTATGCAATGTAAGTTTTACATTCACTTTACTTCCATGTATTATTTATTCATTATTCACCTAACCATTATTCAAAACATGAGTTAGATCTTAATTTACATTAAAATTTATATATAAATATTATGCCATCACATAATGATAGAAGTATTTGGATGACACATTAGATAGATCTATAGATGTGAGAGGAGATCGAGAGAGAAAGAGAAAGAGAGAGACTGAGAGGGTAAGAGAGAGACACTGCTCTCTTCTTGTATATAACAAGAGAACCAGATCATATTTTATATAAAATTTAAGACAACTAAAGGATAAGTAATCCATTCATAAATTAATAGATTGGGAAAATATTTTTATGTCTAGCATGACCAAAATTTTGAATAAAATTTAAAAATATATTGTCTTTCCTTTTGTTGGATCGTTTGTGCTTCCTCTGATCATTACTATTTCAACTTGTTAGAATATAACTCTTCTAAAAGTACTGGGAGATACTGCAATGTCCAAGGCACATTGCAGTCATCACAGAATCACGTGTATCTTGCAAGTAGTCTTTTGATCAGTACTGTATTTATTTAATAAGTAGGAGAAATCACTGTAATATGATACACAGGTGCATGATACTTTACCTGAGTTACATACTAATGTACACAAGCTACATACACAAACTAGATGAAATGGAAAAAGAGAATAATGTATTTGTCACACTGTTTACTCGTTTTAATTGCAGACTAAATCTGAGACAGATATTAGGCTGTAAGTCAAGAATAGAGGAACACTGTAGAAAGATACAACACCATTATTAGCATGTGACTTCAGAATAGAAATATCTATGCCTAACTTTGAATAAATGTAGACATCACAAAAGGGAGCTTCATTTTTCAAATAATGATCCACTAGGGCTTGGGAAGCTTTGTAAACCTTCGAATGATAAAAGTCATAGAACTCGTGAAATCAGTTAATGCTATGATTTGAGTCAATCCAGACTATAAGAAACTGAGTTAATAAATATTGATGTCACAGTTCTTAATGTAAAGTTTGGTTATCCTTTATGAAGATGTATCGATTCTAAATTTATTCATTCCCTCATCAAATGCTGATACTCCACCTATTTATTATTATACGGGCATCTCTTCCTCTTTAGTTTCATGGCCTCTTCTTCCATTTAGATGATGATCACTTTTTCACTGGATCTGAAAACTGAGTGACTTGGCACTTGTCCTGAATATAGCTAATTACAGTTCATCCCTCAAGCACTGGTCATGAATCATCTCCAGGAGGCCTCCCTTAACTTCTGAATATGATCATTTCCCTTCCGGGTTTCGCTCGTCCTCTTTATCATACTATTTATGCCACCAAATTATAATCGTGAGCTTATACTACCCTCTCCTTTTTGCCTTGAAGGTATGACCTGTATTATTTTAATTTTCAAACTCTTCTTCCAAATAAATATATCACGACATGTTGCAAATATTTGTTCAGGAAATACAAATAGCAAGACATTTTTTAAATCTCGTTCCTACCGAAATACTGAATCCCATGGCACAAACGATAATATCAGGTCTGTACTGCTGCACAGCTTATTACATTGCCTAGATGGTGAATTTGAATACTTGTTACTTAAGTTAACTTCAATTAATTTCAAATTGTTTCAAGTTTCATAAATTAAGCTCCGTACATGTATACTTTGAAACTGACTTATTGTCCTAGATTTTCAAAACTGAAATTAGAAAATTAGAGTCATTACATAAGGTCAGTGGACTCAAGCCTTAGAACATCTGAGGTTCCCTCTGGGGATCTACTGCATGCCATGGTTGATGTCCATGCTGCCTCCAATGCCTTCTAAAACAATGCTCAAAACACATTTCCTAAGTCCCTACTTACTGTAAATTATTCTACCTTTAAAGATGCCCAAATTTTTAAATAACACTTCACACACAGTGGCCCACGTGGTCTGTAGTCCTAATGAGTCACTCTAGTGTGTAAACTACAAATGCTGTCCTACTTTGGTTTTCATAATATCTTTGTTTGTCTAATAGGTATAGCATTTTAAAAACTATAATTTTTCAAACCACTAATTTTAGGATTTTAAATTTAATAAACTAAATCTTCACCATGAAAAATTAGTTTTCCCAACATCAGTAGCTTAACTCTAAAACATTACATAACTTCCAATCCCTGGCAATGATCATTTCCACCTGGTATTTGATGACTGCTCTTAGTTCACCAACTGATCGTTAAACAGCTCCTGGAGTCAGAGTACGAGGAAATGGACCAAAGCCCCGTGTGGAATAACCTCTCATGGTGCGGAGGCAGAAACGAATTGAGAATGTTTTCATTTCATTCACAGTGGAAGTTTTCTCTACACTGCCAATTAGGGATAACGGCTGGAGGACTTTTCATAGCAATAGGAAATCCTGTAGTCATTTCACTAGTAGAAAGTAATTGTTTTAACTGCAAAATTCTAACATTCTTCTTCTTAATGTGCTGTGAAAAAAAGGAGAGGCTCACAGCTAAATACTGACGTGTTTAAGGCAGGTCTGACAAGGAGTCATAACTCCGCCTAACCCCTCATTTCCAAGTCATGAAGTCATGGCAAGAGTACTCACTGCTCTACACTGCAACCATGAAAGCAAATGTTTTTTCTCACTCACAAAAAAGAAGAAAAATATAGTACCAATAAAATTCAAATGTAAAAATTTATTTATTGAAGTAAATTAGACATTTTAATACAGTACTTGTATAAATGATATGTGAATATGAACAAATAATAAATTTAGTAAAATCACGATTTAAAATCTGCATTCCTAATGAACAGTGGAACTGGAAACTCATTCTGTGACACATCACTGAGACTCAAGTGACAGCTGTTTTAGGCTGCTAAGACACCAGAGTGCTGCACTTCCCCGTTTCACTGGGTGGGTGAAGTTCTGAGGACCAGGATCAGTCTGCTGTGTAGACTGTGGGCTTTCTCGGTGATTGAAGCTAAAAAGGCAGAGTCTCCTCTTGGGGTGAATTTGGGGAGGCCTAACTTGTTTGCGAGACTACACACTGTGAAGTCGATGTTTTCGTAAAAACCTGTCCCATGTACCTTTGAAGTTCCTTGCATGACTGGATGTTGATACAGGGTCCGGCTCTGATGGAGAAGTGGCATTGAAATTACAACCAATGAGCGAAAGACCAAGGCCTAGCCAGCACTGCTCCACTGCAGACACTGATTTCTAAAAATGTGTGGTAGTGTGGGTGTGCAGTACATTACTAGATTCATCACGAGAGTGGTTACACGTGGACCAAACATCTGAATTCTTTTTCTTTTTCCTTCTCTCCTCTCCTCCCTCCTCCCCTTCCATCTCTTGGTCCCCTTCCAATTTGCAGAAGATCTGTCTCCCTCTTCCCTATTATTTTTCTTGTATTCTGCTGCATAATTTATTTAAAATTTGGGTTTTTCATAAAGAGAAACTATGAAATATTTAAGTGTGTGTGTCTGATTTATTTCACTTAACTTCCTGGTCTCAAGGTGCATCCATTTTTCTACAGATGACTCAGGTCCATCCTTCTTCATAGTACAGTCGCACTCCATTGTCTATAAATGCCAAGTTTTCTTTATCCGTTCATCTTGATGGACACATAGGCGGCTTCCAAGATTTAGCTGTATGAGTTGTGCTGTTAGAAACATGCGTGTGCATGGATCACTGTAATGTAATGTCTTGAACTCTATCAGGAGGATACACAGAAGGGGAAAGCTGAAGCAAATGGGATTTCTTGCTTTGGTTTTTGAGGACTCCATGCTGATTCCTGTAATGGCTGCTCCAGTTTACACTCACACCAACAGTGTAGAGGGGCTTCTCCTCACAGCCTTGCCAGCATTTGCTATTTGACTTCTTCGCGACAGCCATTCTTTGTGAACTAACGTGGAATGTTAGTGTGGCTTCAATTTGCATTTCTCTGATGGCCACAGAAGTTGAGCATTTTTCCATGTATTTATTGGCTAGCTGTACTTCTGGGAAGGGTCTGTTCATTTCAGTTGCCCTTTTTTTATTGGGTCTTTTATTTGGAGGGATGTAGTCTTTTTTTTTTTTAAAGTTCTTTTTATATTCTAGATATTAGTCCTCTGCCTGAAGACTAGCTGGCAATTTTTTTTTCTTTTGCCAATCAGTACCTTGTCTATTCTTTCCATTTGTTGTTTCTTTTGCTTTATAGAAGGTTTTTAATTTGACATCATCCCATTTGTTGATTCTTGGTATTATTTCTTGTGCAACTGGAGTTCTGCTCAGAAAGTCCTTACCTACATCTATGTCCTCAAGGGCTCCACACAGTTTATCTTCCAGGAGAATGTTTCTGTGTTAACATTCAGATCTCTGATCCATTTTGATTTTAGTTTAGTACATGGTAAGAGATACAGGTCTAGACTCAATCTTGTGCATGTGGACAGCCAGGTTTCCCATCACCAAGTGATCAAGAGGCCATCTTTCCTCCCATGTGTTCTTGGTCCCTTCATCAAAGATCTTTAAAAAGGCAGAATGTGCCTGAGGTTGTTTCTGATGCTCTCTTCTGTTCCACTAATCCTTGTGTCTGTTTCTGTGCCTGCACCACACTGTTCCAAATCACAGCAACTCTGTGATGCAACTTGAAATCGAGGACTACGATGCCTCCTGCCTTGCTCCTGTTGCCTGGGATTGATTCTGCTATCCTGGGTCACTTCTGGTTCCACATGGATTTTAGGATTGTTTCTTCTGGTTCCCTGAGGAACGCTGTTGGTGTTTTAGCTGCTTTTCGTCTGCCCGGTATCCCTGCCATCCACCTCCATCTTCTTCTCATCCTCCCCCATACTTGTTCATCGCAGCGTCAGATCCCACCCCAGGCTCAGCAAGGACACACTGCAGTTCTCAGTATATTGTGGCTGCCTTTGATTCTGGTCATTGACACAATTCTAGACAATGAGATGTTGATGAAATTTCACTGGGGGAGTCTGTGAAGTTTCTCATTAAAAACATGGGCAAGAAGAGATGAAAGGTACTTCTTTCCCATATGCGTCAATTGTTGGGTGTGAAGTGTGATCTTTGTGTGAGTAAGAGAATCCGACTTGATAAGCAGCTTCAGGATGAGGATGGGGAAATCAGGAAGAATGTGGGCTCTCAACACAGATGAGCCTGTGCAGTTAACATGCATGGAGAGGAGCTCAACTCCTAGGTCTTAAACGCTCCCACTTGGATTTTACAATAAAATGAGGCAATCAATATCTCTACCTCAAGCAGTGTTGACAGAGCTTTCTATTATATGAGAACATCCTAA
>RJWT010025793.1:0-16030 GCA_004365215.1 Cuniculus paca | reverse complement strand
TTTCTTTTTACTCTCACTGTGGGCTTCGATTCACATTTTAGATTCTTCCTGGGTCCAGGGGACCCACTTCCTTCCTTCTTGTCCCCCCATGATGGTATATTTCAGCATCTGCACTGTTTCTCTCACAGAGACTGTTTACTCTGCTGCCTACTGTTCTGCCATCTTTCCGAAAGTTCTACAAGAAACTTAGAGAAGATCTAATGCCATTCCTCTTCAGATTCTTCAATGAAATTGGAAGAAAATTAATACTCCCAGTCATTCCTAGGATCAAGCAATACCCTGATACCAAAACCAGAGAAGAATCTGACCAAAAAAGAGAACTACAAGTCAATCTTGCTGATGAATATAGATGCAAAAATTCCCCTCAATAAGATACTGGAGAACAGAATGCAGCAAGTCATCAAGAAGATTATTCATCATGACCAAGTAGGATTCAGGTCAACATATGCAAATCAATGAATGTAGTACACCACATAAAAAGAGCCAAAAAGGTCAGCGTCAGCACATACTATGGGGAGGGAGCACTAGACCTGCCCCACTGGAAACAGTGCCATGCTCAGGCCGCTACTGGACTGGGACATCCAGGGCCAAACCTTTCCCTGTGAGTCAGCATCAGCACAGACTATGGGCTGGGAGAACTAGACTCACCTCACTGGAAACAGTGCCATGTGTGGGTTGCTGCCAGACTGGGATATCCAGAGCCAAGCCTTTCCCTGTGGGCCACCACTGGCAGGGGGACAGATCCCAGCTCCTCCTGGCTCATGGGCTGGCAAACAAATCCCACCCTGCAAGTGACCAGCTGATCCAAAGAAACACAGGCTCTGATGACAGCTATTAAGGTGAAACACAATTGACTGCCTGTGGTGCTTTGGTGTTTCACTGACCTTGCAGGTCAAGGGCCAGTGGTCTGATCATTTATTCAGAAAATAGCGGTACATACTGTGGCATATAGGGGGATCTCCTTCTGAGGGTGGTAGCCATTGTTGATTTCCTATAGTCTTGTTTTGAAATCCTACATTGTTCATTGTTTTGTTGGGTTGGGTTGTATTCTCTTTTGCTTTGTTTGATTATGTTACATCTGGTAGCATGAACAGCTATTCCAAAGTTAGTAAGATATATATGGTAGCCATTTTGAATTTACTATTGTCTTGTTTTGTAGTCTTTTATTGTATCCATTGTTTTGTTTTTACTGTTTCTACTCTATTCTGTTCTGTTTGATTTTTACTGTGTCCAAAAGTATGTGCAGCTATTTTGAAAACAACAAAAGGCATTATGGTAACTATTGTTTGATTTTGTAATGTTGTGAAGTCCTGTATCACTTACTCTGGTTTGTTCTGATTGGTCTTATTGTTTTATTTTCCTTGGTTTTATCCGCTTTAAAAAAAAAAAGCCAAACACAACGATCACATGATCCTCTCCGTAGACACAGAAAAAGCATTTGAAAAAGTCCCAACACTCATTCATTTGTGATAAAAGTCCTACAGAAAATTAGAATAGATGGCCTTCATCTCAATCCTATAAAAGCCAGCTATGACAATCCAACAGCTAACATCATACTAAATGGTCAAAAACTGAAAGCTTACACTCTAAAATTGGGAACAAGACAAAAATGTTCACTGTCACCACTCCTATTCAATGTAGTTCTGGAAACAATTAGCTGGAGCAGGTAGACAAGAGAAAGAAATAAAATGAAAAAGGGTAGGAAAGAAGGAAGTTAAATTATCATATCTCTCACCATTCATTAAACTAAAATAAAAATGAAGCAAAGATCTAAATATTAGAACAGAAACACTAAATCTAGTGGAATAGGGAATAGGCAGAACTCTCGAAGACATCAATGTAGACAAAGGCTTCATGAGAAAAACTCCAATTGCAAATGAAATAATTACAAAGAATCAACAACTGCAATCTCATCTTATTAAAAAGCTTTTGCACAGCAAAAATCATCAAGACAGTGAAAAGATGGCCCAGAGAATGGAAAAAATTTTAACCAGTTGTTCCTCAGATAAAGGACTAATATCTAGAATATATACATAACTCAAAAAAATTGGAACCCCCTGATTTAAAAACCCAATCCAAAAATGGGCATCTGAGATGAATAGATACTTCTCAGCTGGAGAACAAATGGCAAGTAAATATATGAAAATACGTTCAGCAACACTGGTCATTTGAGAGAGGTAAAGTAGAACAATGCTGAGACTCCATCTTATTCTAGAAAGACTTGCTATTATCAAGGAATCAACTAATAGTAAATGTTGCCAGGGCCATAGGGAAAAAAGAATTGCTTCTCCACTCTTGGTGGGAATGTAGACTGGTGCAACCACTGTGGAAATCAGTGTGGAGAATCCTCCAAAACTGAAACTAGAGGTACCATCAGACCCAATTATTCCCCTACTTGGTATCTTCCTGGAAGAATTAAAAGCATCATACCACAGGAATACATGCACACCGATGTTAATAGGAGCACCATTTGTAATAGCTAAATATTGGAAACATCCCAAATGCCCAACCCATGAATGGATAAGATGTTTTTTTAATACAATGGAGTACTACTCAGATATAAAGAAGGATACACTTGAGACATTTCTAAGAAAATGAATGCACCTTGAGACACAAATCAGACGCACATGTAAATATTCAATTGTCTCTTTGGTGTGAGAAACTGAAGTGTAAATAATGATCAAAATATATAATACATATTGTGAAACAGGAAGAAATTGTTCAAAAAGAATGGGTAACTAGGGAGAGGGAAGAGAGAAAGGAATGAAGGGAAAAGAAAACAAATGAAATAGGAAAGGTATAATGGAAACAAAGCTTTGGAAGTAAGGAGGTGAGGAAGAATCAAGGGAGGGGGGAAGGGGAAAAACGAAGGAACCAAGATATATCATATACAGGTACAAATTCCCTATGACTAATGTGATTATTATACGTATCTGAAAAGTGCCAATAAAGTTATAATAAAAAATTAAAACAAAAGCCAAATTTAAGTGTAACATGTTCAATAAAATTTTTCTTTTTTTAAGTATATAGTTTGAAGTTTTGTTTAGTGTAGGCAGTCACATAACCACCATCATATTTGAGATGTATGTTTTCATTCTCCCAAATGTAGTCTGTGTCCCTTTGTTGTTACGGTATGCAACATTCTGTCAATGTGAGAAAATAGCAATGAGAATCAACTCAAAGGAGGATTTATCTTGTTTCATGGTTTCAAAGGTTTCAGTCCATGGCAATTCACTCCTTGGTAATTCACTGATTCAGGTTGAACCTGAAACAATGCTGAACATCATAGTTGGAAGCATAAGATGGAACAAAGCACATATAGCATTCAGGAAGCAAAGATAGAGGAAGGGGCCAGGGACAAAACATACCCTTCAAGGGAACATCCCAGTGGCTAATTTCTTCTAAGTAGCTTCTTCTACCTCCTTAAAATTTCCACATTGCAAGGGTGCCACCAGCTGGGTCCAAGCCTTCAACCGCGAACTTTTGGGGAACATTCCAGATCCAGTCTACAACAGTAGTCAATCTCCTTTGTCTTCTATCGGTTCCTATCCTATAATTTGCCTTTTCCACAGTGTTCTGTAGTTGAAATCATATAGTAAATAGCCTTTGTTTCTAGTTTTTATTTTTAGTATAATCCTATCAAAGTTCCTAAACTTTTTGTATTACTGGTCACTTAGACAGTTCAGTCAAGCCTCGAAACTTTATTCTTTGAATGATGTTTATAAATGCATAAAACAGTGAATACATAATGAAATTATATACAGTTATTAAAACATTAAAAGAATTAAATTTTTGTGTAGTAACATATGCATTAAATAGTATGACCTAGCAAGGATCTAATAACTATTAAAATGTCAAATAGTGATGAGAAAATTTTGTATTTTGACATGTCTACAACAACTATAATAAATGTGTCAGTATTGTAATTTTTATTGTGATGTCAGTGCTGCTCATATATTGTGCTTGGTTTTCTACATTAACAATGAATGAAAATTCTACATTCCAAATAGTGGCTAGTGAAAATAAAAATTTAAAGGCTTTTCTCATTTAAATCATAGACTTTCTGAATTCTAGCTATAGATCCTTTGGGTCACCATGTAGTCCTTGGTAAGAATTTGTTTCTAGGTGTTCATCATTATCTTTAACTAGTTACTAAATGGTACACAGAAAGGGCTTCAGGACATTTTTCTGGGCCTGGCCTGGAAGTGACAGTTACCTGCTCATATTCTGTGGGAGAGAACTCAACCGTATGGCTCCATCTACCTGTAAGAGAGACTAAAGAACCTCCAGTACTGTGTACTCAGATGTGGTGAGCAGATTTTGGTATATATTTCACTTAGCGTCTGTCACATTGCCCTTATTTAATTTAACCCTTAAAGGATGCCACCTAATGCAACACTATCTATTGATAAAAGCTTGGTTTTGAAAAGCTGAATGACAATGTCATTTGGTAGTGAGAAACTCAAGAAACAAATCTGGATCTCCTCATTTCCAAATTCTACACTTTATAGGAAGTTTTAGTGTCTCTTATGATTCATATGACTGGAGGAACACTAAAATATTTCTCTCTTGTATGAAGCCCCTGTGCTTAAGAGTTTCATGCTCTGTGGCTATTGTCGTGAAACTTTTAACAGTGAGTTGGATGGGGCAATGGAGCATTTGCTGGGAATATGCAGCTTTCACTCACCTGAAGTGCTGCCTCCCAACCCTCCTAACTTCCCTTGTCAGTTTTAGACTTGTTTGCTCCTTACCCTCTGGTATTCTGGGTCCACCTTGCCTTCTTCTTGACAGTCTGCCCTTGACCACTGCCACTCTCAGCCTAAGCCAGCAGCCAGACTGCCTCAGCAGATAGGGGAAATAAACCTCACTGTAGTGCTGCATTGTGCCCATGTGGAGATCCTGGGTTTAGGTGCAAAGGTAGTGAGAAGTACATGTGCTGTTGTATCTCAGGATAGCACAAGGTGGCAGCCATCTCCATCCCAGAGTGACTCCACTGTGGCACACTTGTCAGGTGACTAGACATGGGCTTCTTGTGCACACAGTGTACGTAGGTATTGAGCATATATTATTATGAAGGTTATAAACCTTTTGAAGTTGAGTCCCAATGTACTGGGTACATTGCCCTGCATTTGCATTTTTGACTGAATACTGCGTAGTATATAGCTGGTCATGTCTGAGATTTCCAATAAAAACTGCTATGCTGCCTTAGGCAAAAGACATATTCACCACTGTTTTGAGAAGTTCTTTTTTGACATGTGGATTTACCTATAAGGGTGCAAAGGTTTTAGGTTACTCCTTTATCTGTCTTCTACTACCACATTAGTATGGATCAGCTCATTAGCTTATTAATTGTGATCAAAGAAACCATTTCAGAGTCTGACCCTGAAGAAATCCAGAAATATCAGATTTCTGCAAGTGAATTCATAATAAATTTTGAGTGGTAGAGAAAAGAAGAGACAGCAAAATTTAGGTAGAATGGCTAGAGGGCTTCAAGGATGCTCACCAGGAAAGGCAGACAAGACACAGTTGTGTGCCTCATGCACACTGTACAGGGTGAGGAAGAAAGAAAGAAAAGAAAGGGGGGAGAAATACATCAAAAGGCAATTTTCCTTTATTTCACCACTTTGCTTAGATTGAACTTTGCTTTGAAGCTTCTTAATCTTGAAGAAAATGAACTCAGTAAACCACAGTGTGTTTCAACAATGTTTATACAATCAAATGTGAAAGAAGTCTTTTTTGAGACAAGTTTGATGATTTTATAATTCTTCTATGACAAGTAACTATACCTTATTGGAATTATATTATTTCTCACAAAAAGATGCACAATTGTTCAAGACTTCTGCCATTTTTCCTTCTCAGTATCAAGAAGAAAAACAAGTGGGAGGGCTAGAAATGGAACTTGAAAGACATGGTTACTATACCACTGTTCAAAATCATGATTCTATTTCTTTTTAAATAACCATAATGTCACTAAAAGAAGGATTATAGCTCTTGGAAAAAAGGAACATGTTAGGGGTTGAATTGTGTCTCCTTATTTGAAATTTATATTTTAAGATCCTAATCATTAGTACTTCATAATGTGACTTTGGAAATAATGTCATTGCAAGGTGATTGCATATTTAAGGTGTGATTGTACTGAGTTAGGGTGGGTCCCTAATCCAGTATACCTAATGTCTTTATAAAAAAGGGAAATTTAAACACACACACATACAGAGGGAAAACAACATGTGTGTGCTGGAGTTATGCTACCATAATCTAAGAAACTATTGGAAGCAATTGGGCATGTCAATCTCTAGCATCTTCAGAGGGAGTACAACCTGATGAGATCTTCTTGCCTCAAGAACTATGAGGCAAGTTTTGTTGTTTAAGTCACTCAGTTTGTGATTCTCTGTAACACAGACACAGGAAATCAACATAGTAAGCTAAAGTATTGCTGCATTTCTAAGATAAGAAATCATATTACATAAAGATTCTTTGTTAAGCATTTACTGATTTAAATGAGAGAAGAAACAGAATGTAAGTACTACTAAATACTACTAACATACATAAACTATCAATTTCAATCATGTAATCATCCAGTAAATCACCCAAACAATCTTAAAGTTTTAGCTAGAATTATTTTATTATTGTTGTTGTTGTTATTTTATTTTTTGAGATGAGGTTTTGTTATGCAGTTCATGCTAACCTTGAACTCACTATGTAGCACAGGTTGTCTTCAAACTTGCAGTGATCCTGAATCATCAGCCTCCCAATTCCTGGAATTACAGCATGCACCACCACATCCAGACAGTTATGAGATAATTATACAATTCACCATAAGGCAGAATCAATAGGAGCCTTGCCCTTGTTTTCCTGCAATAGGTGGTCCCATGTGGGAGTGATAGAAGACAGTTCACCTGGCTTTATCATAAATGGGTTATGGATAAATTTCTTCCCAGCTTGGGGGTCTTTTGTGGTTGGGAAGTAGTTAAACTCTTTTGAAAGCTGAGATAAGTAATAATGCACCAACTGGAGAAAGAAGACCCTGGCTCAGCCTCTTTGAAAATCTCTTCTAATGTTTGAAACATGTAAAAAAATCTTAAAGTTCACTCTTTGTTCCCATAATTCCAGCTTGACTTGAATGCATCCACTTTATCTGCCAACTTGAACACAGTTGTCATTCTCCTCTGAAAGGACAGATTGAATTCATTGAGCAGGTTTAATATATCACATGAGTAAGGGAGTTTTACAACTCATTCTGTGTCACAGAAATGTGTTGCTAATGATGACTTTTTTTTTCCTGGAGTATTTCTCATACTTCAAAACCTCTGATCAGTGTTCTAATTTTAGAAAGTCATCTTGCTTCTGTATATAGGGGAAGATGTATATGTACTGCAGCCATCTCCTCACAGACCTACACAAATAGATATGAGTAAAGGGCATGCCCTTTAATGTGGTTGATAATTTTAATCACATACTGTAAAATAGTTATTTCAGGTGACATTTTTCAGCTAGCCAGCATTTTTATGTGGATGACAGAGTTTGTAGACTCAGAAGCTCCCTCCTTGATTCAATTAGTGAAACCAGAAGGCTGTCCAGTCATGGCAGTCACTCTGTCCATGCATATACCAACCCAAAATGGTTGATTCAGTTTTCTTCATATGTAGTCACTCAAAGATTTGGAATTGTTCTTCAGGCAGGGTGTTGGTTAGCAACAAAATTTATATATTTCTCATGCACATCCCCCTGAAAAATACATCATGCAAAAACAGTCATTGTTGCCTTGTCAACATTAGTAGACTTGTTAACTTGGATTTGTACCATGGTGACTTATTAATCCTAGAAAAATCCTCTAGTATTTCATCAATTTGTCTAGTTATGGTACTATCTGAAAGAGGAATATGTACCACTTTTTGAACTACATCCTCTCCTAAAAGTTCATAACAAATGTCCTTAAGAGCAGGGAGAAGCAACTCTTCACCAATATTAAAGGGCTTATTAGCCTTAGCAGTGGGGTTAGCTATTTAAAATGATGCTCTCAGTGCAGGAACATTGATTAAGTGGTGGCCTTCAATAATTGCCTTTGTTCTTTGTGTTTGATTTTTTTCTTTTGAGAGGCTCCTTATTGTTCTCTTTCAGTGCAACATGGTTAGCTTCTGTGTGGAAGTTTTGAAGATTTAGTGGCTTTGCTTGATAGCCAGTTGACACATATTATATAAAGTGGGCAGAGAGAATGTGAATCACCTATTTCAATGAGCCTATAATTTAAGTAAGACCACTGATATTTTCTTTTAAGTGAAGCTTTCTTTTTGTTGGAGGTCAGAGATGTTTCTGCTGTCTAACTTCCTTTTCAAGGAGGTTCTTGAGTGCTGTTTGTTTTTTCACTCATTATGGCTAGGGTTAGTTGTAGGTTTATTAAAACTTTGTGACTTTGACAAGTGTGCAGTGTAGGAAAGAGGTGTCAGTGGAGGTGGTAAATAAAACAATAGGTGGGCCATACACAGACTAAAATCAGTGTCATATTCTGACTTAAAATCTGCCACCAGATGCAACTGCACAATTGCAATACATCAACTCATTTGCCACTATCCAAATGCAGCTGAATTGTCAATTGTCACTCACTGACACAGTTTTGATATGTCTGCAAGAAATTGATTTATTATGGTCTCTGTGCAGTTCGATCTCTCTGTTAATGTCAATCTGTATTTGCAGCCACTCCCCAGCTCTAGCATCACAGGCTCAGTTCCACCTCAGATCATCAGGCATTATATTTTCATAAGATGCTGTGCAATCTAGATCCCATCCATGCACAGTTCACAGTAGGTTTTACACTCCTATGAGAATCTAATGCTGCAGCTGATCTGACAGGAGGTGGCACTCAGGTAGTATAGAAGTGATGGGGAGCAGCTGTAAATATGGGTGAAGTTTTGCTTGCTTATCCACAGTTCATCTCTTGCTATATGGGCTGGTTCCTAATAAGCCAGGGTCTGGGCTTGGAGACCACTACCTTAAATCTCACTTTATTATTTTCTACCTATGAATCTGAGCCTTGAACCTACTGTGCTGAGGATAAGAGGGTGGCTACTTAAAAGAGAGAAAGAGAGAGAGAGAGAGAGAGAGAGAGAGAGAGAGAGATTACCTAACTTCACAAATTTCAAAGCTAGGCTTGAGTTAAAGATGATCATCTAAATTCCTTTAGCTTATCAAGAACAAAGTCTGCTCAGCTGAGATCATAGAGCCTGACACCATGCAGAGGAGATGACCCCTCCTGTGAGAGATGGATGAGGATGTGATGTGGACCAATGTTCTTTAACCCTCACCGACACAATGTCTAGTTTTTATAACTAATACCTTGTAATGCTGCCTTTATTTTCCTGAAATGAAAGTCTGAGATAATATAAATTACCTCCACATATAATTTCAAAATAATCAGTATAATAACCTTTGCCTAATATAAAAGAGAAATAAAGGGAAAGTAATTTACTATAAACTACTAAAACTTTCAATGTGTAAATGCCTGGGCATGTCTAGACTAGAAGATACAATCAGGAGGTCAGATGCTTCTGCTTGAAATAATGAAAAAGTTTGAATTTAAGAAAAGAAACTTCTGCATAGGAATTGTAAGAAAATGAAACAGCAGAAGTATGAGTGAAAATGGAAATATAAACTAGAATTAGGATACATAACAATAAATCAGACTTCCTTATATGATAAGAAGAGAAATAAATGTGAGTGAAGAGTGCCCAAGAACCAAGACAATTTTCAGGTGGTGGAAAAGGAGAAAATGAGGAAATACGATATTTATACAAATTAATTTGGTCTTAGTACAGTGTAAAAGTAAGTCCCATTGTTGTGACATTGGACATATAATAATAAAACATGACACACGCACAAACATGCAAACAGGCCTCCTCTCTTAAAATCCTACTGTGTCCAACATTTGGTATTTAAAAAGACTTTAGATAATATATCCTTAAGTATACAAATAGGAAGAAGGGAAATTGAAAACAAAACAATAGCAGAAGAGACTGCTAAAGAGGGTTATTTTAGAGGCTTCTGGTGACAGAATTTAAGTAAAATTGAAAAACAACAGACTATTAAAATTACAAAGTTTAATATGCAATATTCACAACATGGATAACATTTTTATACATTAAACTATGCCAGTTAGAAATGAAATAAATTATTTTTAAAAATAACTTATTGTTAACATTTAAAGAGATCTCTGTATTTCTCAGTCTGTTAAAAAGAGTCTCAAATTCTGTCCAAGACATATTTGCACATCGCATGAATAAGTGCAGATTGATGAAAGGCACGTTGCACCAGCAGTTCAAATGCCACAAAAGAACTGCCACTGGTGATGTGATGTTCTCAAATAAGGAACAAATCTTCCAAATAAAAGGAGTTACATCTGACACTCAGTTTACACGGCAGTTGCATTTCTTGAATTCATTGTGTGTTGTAACTGTGCAAAAATACTTTCTATTCTAAGTGGAGTGAAAACTAAATTCTAGGCTCAGAAAATGGTAAAAAATGTTTTTATCTTTATGAAAGTATAAGTGAGGTATATTAAAGTCAGTCATGTTATTTCACCAGCAAAGACAAACAACTAGCCAATAAACACATGAAAAGATGCTTAACCTCATTGGCTATTAGGAAATGGAAGTCAAACACAGTGAAATATTTCCTCACACCAACTAAGACAGTGGTAATAAAAATAATACCAAAGGTTGGTAAGGATACATAAAAATTGGAAACTTTGTATATTGTTTCTGGCATTATAAAATTGTGCAATGTCTTTAAAAAGAAGCCTGACTTTTCCAGAAAAATTTAAATGTTACTATGTCACTATGTCACTATGTAACCCAGCAGTTATACTCTTAGACATATACTCAGGAAAAATAACATGTGCCTGCAAAAACTTGTACATGAATGTTCATAGTAGCTTTTTTCATGATAACCCAAAGGAGAAACAATAAAATTTCCATCAATAGATAAATGTGATATGTTAATACAGTTTTGTATTATTCAGCTATAAAAATTAAGTACTGATAAATTCTGCAATATAGCAGAACTTTGAAAAAATTTTGCTAAGTCAGACTCAAAAGGCCATATATTGAATGGTGTCATTTATTTGAAATGTATACAATAAGTGTATCCATAGAGACAGAAAATAAAATTCTGGTTGCCTTGGGATAGGGAGCTTAAGAGAAATGTGGAATGACTCTTAATAGGTGTGGGATTTCTTTTTAAATGTTGTGGTTTTTAAGATGGTTGCGGTGATGGTTGAACAATTTTGAATACACTAAAAACCTTTAGGCATAAAGAGGATAGTATAAGATTCATCAGTGGGAAATAAGTTACAGTTAGAGAAGAACAAGTAATTCTGGGTGCAGTTGAACAGTTGGATGACTACAGATAATGATTAGACACTATATATTTCAAAAATCTAGAAAAGTTTCAATGCTATCTTCATATAAAGGCAAGTGTTTAAGAGCTAGATATGTTTAAGCTGATTTGAATATTACTGTGTTAGTTACCTTTTTCTTGTTGCTGAGACAAAATACTCAATGCCCAAAATTAAGGATGGGAAGTTTTATTTAGCTCACAGTTTGTAGAGGTTTCAGTCCATAATCAGCTTGTTCCAAAGCAGGGTGGTGTGGCAACTATTCGAGGCTGTAGAAGACAGCAAAAGCAGCAAGAGCAATAAGTGGGGCAGAGAAAACTTCTTTTTCTCCCTTATATTGTAAGCAGGCTACCCTCTCTAGGGTGGGTGTAGCATTTACATCATCTCCATGTCCTCCTCTTGCACAGGCTCAGGATGTTCACAAAGTGCCCCCCCCACTGAGTTAGTTAAACTTATAAATTTCTCAAGTTGACACAATGAGTCAACTGTAACCATTCCTTGTCAACTTGGCAATCAGACACATTTCTTTAAATCAGTCTCCAAAAAGAAAGTCATGCTTATAATTACACCTCAAAAGATGTTATAAGTATCCTGCATACGAACAGAAAAGCACTAATTTCCTCACCAGAATAGAATGAAAGTTTTCCTTGGGTGATGCTTATTCTTATCATTTCAGAACTTGAACATTATAACACAGGTTTAACAATCTTTAAGAACAAGTATTAAGTCTATCAACATTATATTACATTAGAACCATAACATTCTGCCCTTGCATCCCAAAGATTTGTGCACATCCCTGTATGCAAAAGGCATTTAGTCCATGTCTAAGAGTTTCCAAAGCCCTAACAGTTTCAGCACTGCTGAAAAGTTCAAGTCCCAAGTTTCCTCTGAGATGTAAGGCAAACTTTTACTTGCAAGCCCCTATACAAATGAAAAGTTAAACACTTCCAACATTCAATAGCACAACATAAACATTTCCATTCCAAAAGCAATAAATAGGGGGATACGAAAAGGACTGGGATCAAAGGAAGCCCAAATTCAGCAGGGCAAACATTATGTCCTGTAATTCCCTGTGCAGCAACTTGTGAGCTCCAAAGAGCTTGGATGGCTCCACCCCAACAGAACTTCTGGTGGTTGTAGCTCCTATGGATTCTCTCTTAGGCCTGCTTTGCTTCCTCCTTAGTTTTCTTTATAATCCATGTTCCTGGCTTTGCAAACTTCTGGGGTCTCCATTGCACCTTTGGTGTCACACTCACAATTTCACACACTGTCCTCTCAGGGGCATACTGCCTGACCTTCCAGGCCTTCCAAAATCAGGGTAGAAGAAGCGTTCTTAACCCTGCAACTCTTGCATTCTGTATGCATTTAAAACCAGCACCATGTGGATGATGCCAAGGTCTGCGGCCAGCTGGAGCAGTAACCAGGCCTCCCTCTCTTTTTGGCTGTAAGGGTTAAGTGCCTGGGTTACTGGGGACTCTGAATCCAATTCTGAGGAACAAATTTTCTATGCTGCTACCATTCTGGAACATGGTGCTCTGCAGTTTTCTCCTTAAATCAAAGTATTTCACTTTTGCAGTTTTGAGGCTGCAAAGGGTGAAGTCTTCCTGCTTCTTTTGATGTCTTCAGGCCATCTGTTGTAGTCTCTGTTCCTTCTCAGCAGTTAAGATCTCCTCAGTTCTATCTCTGTAGTCCACAGCTTTACTGGATCTTCCTTTATGGCCAAACCCACAACATTTTGAATCATTCTGCTGTGTTCTCTGTTTTGATTCTCAACATAAATCTCGCTAAAAGCCCCCCAACAATAGCTATGCCACCGCCTCAACATTTGACTGCCTTGAAATTTTTTCTGCCAGGTTAGTTAGTCCGTTGCCCTTAATCTTAGTCTTAGGAAAAAGCCTCTAGTCATGAGCATAATGCAGACAAAATTGCCAAGCCATAACACACATTGTCTGGAGTCCAGCAGCCAATGCAGTCCTTCTTCCTAGCAGAAACTTCCCAAGCCTGGTCTTCACCAGCAGGATTTCTGTCAGCCTTCTGATCTTGTGAGCTCTGACTAGAATCTCCCATACAGAATAGCCTAAGGCATTCTGGTACTACTCTTTGAGGAGACATCTCTGAACCTTTCCAATCTCTTCCCAGAAGCCAATCCTGAAGGCTGTTGATCCACATGGTCAGGTAATGTCACAGCAACAACTCCACTTCTCTGGTATCAAATTTTGTCTTGGTCACTTTTCTCTCATTGCCAAGACAAAGTACCCAATACACAAAATTAAGGAAGGAAAGGTTTATTTAACACTCAGTTTGTAGAGGTTTTAGGGTATAATCAGCTGGCTCCAAGGCAGGGTTGTGTGTCACAGGGGCAACCATTCAAGGCTGTGGAAAACAGCAAAAACAGCAAGAACAAAAAGGGAAAGCAAGTTTCTTTTCCTTCCTTATATTGTAAGCAGGCTACCCTCCCTAGGGCAGGTGTAGCACTCACATCATCTCCATGGTTTCATCTTGCACAGGCTTATGATGTTTACAAAAGGAGGATCCTTACCCCCTGCTGAGTTACTTAAACTTCTAAACTTCTCAAATTGACACAATGAATCAACTAGAACAATTACACAACATGTACATGCATTGAAACATCACATGGCACTCCACAAAAACGTACACTTTCTGTATTTTTATGTATCAGTTTTAAAATAATTTAAAAATTTTTAAAAAGAAAAAATGTGAAAAAGGAATTTTGTGTGTGTGTGTGTGTATGCACAGGTGTGCACCCATGAGAATGTATGGTGTGGAATCTATGTTTCTCGATAAAAAGAAACAAATTTATTTAGTTTTTTTTCCTGCCCTTTCATAATTTTAGCAGTTTCAATTCTGAATAAATCAGTATAGAACATATTAATTTTATGTTGCTGATGTAGCCTAAAACAGAGATCTTCCCTAAATTTGGTTTAGACTTTTCAAACTCTCACTGAAGAGAAGCAATATAAAAAAGAAACCAAAAAACTAAATGAGCATAATATAAATTTAAAAGATAATGTAAAGTGTGGTTTGAAACCGAATCCTAAGTACCTATGATTAAAGTTTTTGAAGAGAAAAAATCCTTTATTTTAGCATAATTTTCACAGAATGGTAAGATATTTTGCTTGGGAGATTTCATTTGTGTTAATAAAGCTGTTGCTAAAACAAAATTAAGATAGAATGTTGCAAAGGATGGTCCAAGACATCTAGTATTCCTGATTTTGTTCAACAGGACATCAGTAACATCTCCCATTGTGACAACTAATTCTACTTGCATAGCACCACAAAACATCTTCTACTGAAGTCATAAAGAACGATAAATTTGAGGCACTTATAGGTAAATGGATGCAACTAGAAACCATACTTGTAAGTGAAATAAACTTGCATGGGTAAACACTGTATTGTCTCGCTAGTATAAGAAACAGAAAGAGTAAATAAGATCTAAATAGATATAGTATAAGGGAAAGAAACTGCTTAAGGAAAATTATATTGTTTGATCGATTTTGCATGCCTGTATCTGGTAACCTGAGCAACTATATTGAAGATAACAATATGCAATATAACAACCATTGTTACATTCCTATCATCTTGGTTTTAAATCCTATATCATCATTTTTTTTGTCGGTTTTTTGTTAGCTTCTTGATTTCTGTGGTTTTTTCTCTTTAACAAAAGAAACAAAATCTACTAGTCGGAATCATTCAATTGTTGAAGAATTAAGAGAAACAATGTTGATGGACTAGAAGGGTGGAGATGAAAATGAGGATGGGGAGATTTTTGGAACAAGTTCTGATCTCTTTATTCTGCAGCTTTGAAACTCTGGTGGGGAGATGGGATATGCTGGCCTTTTCCTCACTTACCCTGTTGTGGACAAACATATTAGATACATGGAGAGAAATCACCAAGAGATAGATCATTCTTCCAGTCAGTTGGAATTCTGGAGGAAAGTACAAGGCAGGGCAGGCAGGTACCTCCTAATGATGGCGAAAATGTTGGTATGGTGTGGTAAGCCAGAGAGAGGGGTAGCTTGCACTGCTCATTTTCCTTGGTTCTGTGTGGCCTTGATGCTGAGCTTAGAATTGTCAGGCCTGCTATATACACTCTGGGCCAGGAGACAAATGTAGTATGTGGCAAACACATGGATGCTTGCCTGATCCCTGGAGAGGCTGAGCCTGAACCAATAAGTGTACTGGACTCTGATTAGGCAAAATGAAGAACAGGCCAAAAGTTCATCTTCTGTACATGTTAACAATGAACATTAGCAGAATATCTCACTGACCCAGAAATTTCATTTTCTTGGTATATACCCAAGAGAAATTAGAATATACATTCACACAAAAACTTGTTCACAAATGCTCTTGCCAAGATTATTCATAATAGTTAAAAAGTAGAAACAACCCAAATGTCCATCAACAGATGAAAAGATAAAAAAGTGATATATTTATACCATAAAATATTATTGGGCATTCAAAGGAAATGAACCACTGGTATATTCTACAGTGTACATGAACCGTGAACACATTATCCTGAGTGAAAGAAGCCAAAAACAAAAGGCCACACATTATATAATCCCATTTATATGAAAAGTCCAGAATAGAGACACAAAGCAACTTAGAGTTTTCCAGAGACTAGAG
>RJWT010025792.1:0-16013 GCA_004365215.1 Cuniculus paca | reverse complement strand
AAAAATTCATATGTAAATATATTTTAGTAAAGTCAACTCTACTTTGAATTCTAGAAGTAGCTCTTTAAAGAAATTCCAGAGTAGTCTCTAACAAGATTTCTTAGTGATATATATTACTAACATTTTCTTTCTTTTAAATATGTATTCTGTGTTTATTGAATTTTAAAAATGAGATTTAGCTCTTTAAGGATGATTGTTTTAAAAAATCAAAATACTTTTGTGTTTATCAGAGCTTTTAATGATATCTATTATTCTTACAGTAAAAGTTAAAGTCTATTCCCTGAATGACGACTTGATGCCAGCCAACAGAGAAACTGTTTTAACTTTCATAGTAAGTATTTTATCTATTTAAAGAATATTTTATCTCACATTTTAGGGCCTGACTTCACACTACACTAATTCCTTCCTTATCCCATAAATTATTATTAAATATTTATCATAAGTATAGCATTATAAATCTATAGCTCTACAAATAGACATATATAAAAAACACATGAAAATTAAATCCCAACAATTTGATGGATTTTGAACCAAGTCATTGGGTTGTTATTTTTAAAGTACATTCATCAAGAATTAATTGAATACTTATTATGTACAAAATCTTTAATTGTATAAATTAAAACAAAGAATTATAATCCATACTATTACTTTTAAGGAGCTTAAAGTTTAATAGCTATTATATTAATACTTGTGGAAAATTTGGCTACACCTTGAAGCTATCATTTATCAAATATGACAAGAATAACAGATGGCCATAATAGAACATATAGTCTTACTCAGTTTGTAAGATTTCAATAAATCTCATAGTTTTAAGCTGCTTTCACACCTAAATGTGTGTGTGGAGAAATAAAATATCACAACTTGTTGTAATTGCTCACTTATTAACAATAGGTGTACTAGTAATGGTTTTTTGCTATAGGCTGCTGTATCTTTTTACTACTCAAACAAATTAACAAACTGGGAATGCAACATACAAAAGATACTATACATACTATAATATAACCCAAATAATGTGTGCATTGAGGCAAATGATACAGAAAGTCAGAGGAAAAGCAAAATATGACTGAGAGTGAAAAGCGATATAATCCTTACCTGTAATAGAATAATCAAGGGAAACTTTGATCTGAGTTTCCTCAATGAAGGAAATTCACACAGATTCTATTAAAATACATAAGACCATTCCATATATTAAACAGCATGAGTTAACCTATGGGAACAGGAAGAGCGTAAGAATAGGTATTAAAAAATGAGAATAATGGGCTGGGGATCTAGCTCAGCGGTCTAAGCGCCTGCCCGGCAAGCACAAGGTCATGACTTCAATCCCCGGTGCCGCAAAAAAAAAAAAAAATGAGAATAGTAAATAAACTGGCAGACAGACTGTCTGCAAGAGAACCAAACAAAGCAAGGTCACTTTGAATGCTCTTTTTTCCCATTGGAGAATACCATGGGTGTGGAGATAGTCTCTTTACTCTAGGTCTCCCTGGTTGACTTTGAGTGAAGTGCAGCCCCAGTAATGCAGGCAGAGGAGGTTTGAGGAAGCTGATCCCAGAGCCAGAGGAAGAGATCCTTTCAGACAGACTGCACACAACTGGCAATAGGATGAAGAACAGGCAGAAAGATACTTAGCTACAAGTGCCATTCTTCACCATATGCTTTTCAATATTTTACAACGTGTAATTCAAAAACAAAAGTACATTAAAATTTCAACCATCAGTTTTGGTTATGGTATGGTTCTTTTCTTTTTAACTTAAATCTCCATCTGTTTAAAGAAAGTCAAAACCTTATCTCGACAATTTGCTAAACTGAAAAACAACCTTATAGTTACGCTTTATGGGAACTCACAAGATTTTTAATCATCTTGAGGGTTGCATCAAGCTCAAATTGTACAATTATCAAATGTCTAAATAAAAAATACAGTTTGTAGAATATTTACTTTGGAAAACTTCAAATTGGATTTTAGTATTTATAAAGTCTAAGCTTTATAAATAACATTTAGCTTATTAAAAGCATCTGGTTTTTTTATTTATATTTTCTTGTACTTCTTTTTAAAATTGTAGACTAGAGAGTGCAACCTCTTCTGGATAATCAAGTAGGGAAGGTACAAAAAAGATGGAGGGAAGTGGCTTTAAATTTGCCTTCCATAAATAACATTTAACTGAATTTTGTTTTTCAGACTTAATTTGAAGTCATGAATATTTGTTGGTAAACCGTCTTGTAGGTCGAAGAGTATATATAATCAGCTAAAATTTTTAAAATGTGCTATCTGCTTTGAGGATTGCTCTGGTTAGAATATGCCCCTCTCCCCCCAAATCACGGGCTGCAATCTTAATTTCCAATATGGCGATGCAGGAGGTAGAGTCCGGTGGGAGGTGCCTAGGTCAAAGAGGTTCACCCTTAGGAATGTTTTAAGTCTTCTCTCATTAGAGTGAGTCATTCTCTGGGAATAGCTTTGTCATAAAAGTGAACTCTTACAAATGGGCTTGCTCTCTCTTCCTGTATTTCACCATACAATGAAGCAGGAAGGGGGCCCTGCCTGACACCCCTGCCATCCTCTTGACTTCCCAGCCTCCAGAGGTGTGCGTCAAAATAAACTTCTATTCTTTGTTAGTTATCCACACTCAGTATTCTTTTATAGCAACAGAAAATGAACTAAGACAATGGCATTTGTTTTATTCAAAGGATCCTGAAGGAACAGAAGTTGACACGGTAGAAGAAAATGATTATTCTGGAATTATCTCTTTTCCTGACTTCAAAATTCTACCTGATCCAAAGTATGTATAAATATTTGTTAATAAGATTTTTTTTTGTTAAAAAAAAGTGTATCTACGCTGAGGAGTTGGCTCAGTGGCCTAAGTGCCTACCTGGCAAGCGCAAGGTCATGAGTTCAATCCCTGGTGCTGCAAAAAAAAAAAAAAAAGAAAAAAAGAAAAAAGTGTATCTAGAACTTTTGCTTGTGAAGTAGATACACAGTCAAATGAAGTCATGTAGGGTTAACAAAGGGTGTTATAAATGTGGATATGCAAATTAAGTCTAGTAAGAAGGTAAGCTCAGTTTCTGGAATAAAAAAAAAAAAAAGAATTCCCTGCCCAGCACATTAATAGTCCAGCTACTTGGGAGGCCGAAGCAGGAAAGCTCTTTGGCCCAGGAATTCTGGACCAGCTTAGGCAACAAACTGCCCCCTCCACAGCTAAAATTGAAATAAAAAGGCAGGGGAGGGGAGAGAGAAATATTTCCCTAGACTCCCCATCCATTCTCTTTATATACAGAAATAAATGTTGGAAAGAGGGACAAGGTGTTCTTAGTCTTACTCTTTTTTCTTTTTTTCCCCATCAAAACCAATGATTCCTGCCTCTGATGGAAGCTAATAGGCCGTGGAAAATGCTAGTGTGGTTTCATTCCTTGCTCTGAGTGATATAAAATAGAGTCTTTTTCCCTCTGTCTCTTCCTCCCCCTTGCCATCCTTCCCCTTCCCCTTCCCCTTTCCCTTCCCCTTTCCCTTCCCCTTCCCCTTCCCCTTCCCCTTCTCCTTCTCCTCCTTCTTCTATTTGAGCTTCATGTGAAAGCATTTTAAGAACATTTTAAATAGGGTTCTATGTAGCACATGTTCAATGAATAAATTCCTGGTACCTACAAATCACAATGGGAGAGATGCAAAACAGAAAGAAAGAATCACATTTTTTCCTTTCAAGGATTTAGACAGGATGCATAAGTCAAAAGCTCCTAAAAGTGGCTACAATATAATTTTAACACAAAATCTTTGTATGGTCATTTTCCTCTGCCCTATGGAGAGAAATTGTCAGTTAGTTCATTGTACTAGTATTTTTTTTTCTAAAAAATGTGGGTTGGAATTGGCAAATTTAGGTAATTTGGATAATTGAAATATTAGATACTTTCTTGAAAATTCCACAAGCTTGACACTACAGAATTGAACAGATGGATGCCTTCACTGCTACCTTTACTTATCTACCTTCAAAGACAAGACTTTGCCTTGTGCCGCTAGTCTGATGGTAGATCACAGATCAGCCACGAGAGTCTATTATGATCAGTGCCTTCACACCTCAGTACCTGTGCACCAGTTTTCCCCTTTGCTTAGAATCTGCTCACCTTGCTCCTTTCACAGTTAGTTTCTCATCTTTAGGACACCGGGAAAATGCTGTCTTTGCAAAAAGGCTGTTCCTGAATGAGATCTAATGTAGCCCCCACTTTCTTTTCTCTCTGTCTGCGTCTTGTGTATTTTCTCTGTGAATCTTACCTTAATGTTGCAATTGCTTATTTTTTACATTTTTATTCCCCCACTAGATTATAAACTCCTTGAGATTCAGGGGCTCATTTTTGCTTCTCACCACTTTAACATAAAGCATAGTTGGCGAGTGCTCTGTGAAATGATGATAACAGTAATAATGTTAGCATAATAACAGTGGAGAGATTAAGTTATTTAGATGTTAATTATGGGTCCTTTAATAAAAACTAATTCAAAAAGAGTATCTTAAATTTTCAAGTTAATATATGTTAGGGGTTTGAGAGGGAAAAGGAAAACAACATAGGACTAGGGGTAAAGGTAATAAACACGTGAATAATGTTAATAACATAATATTATCATTCATTGACAATTACCAATCTTTAAGGTCAGTATTACTTTTCTCACTTCACAAAAATCAGTTGCTTTAACCAAAACTGCTGGTCAATGGAAAAGTAAAAATTTGAACTTGCATGAACCATTAACTCTGCGAAGACCATAGTTCTTCCATCTTATTTTCTATTTTCAGTTCTTAATTGAGCCGTGGGAACAAAAATTCTGAATGAAGATCATTAAGCTGGTCGTTTTCCTCTTTAAACAAACTGTACTTTTTTCTCTAGTTATAATTTCACTTAGGTGAGGGGTGAAGGTTATCATTCATATATCTTGTTTCTAGATAGATTATTATGCATTTCTCATGAATTGGGATTTTTAGTATTATCTTAGCATAATTAAACTCTGGGAAAAAGTAAATTCTTAAGTTATCAGTTCCTCAAAGGTAATGATTATATTAAAAATAATAACATGAAAAACTAAAATCCTGAAAGTGCTCAATAATTTTAGTTTATTGCTTAAAAACTTCCCCCAAATAAAATGCTTACTTAGGCTACATGTATCTAAACATGGCTAATAAATATAAGCCATAAGCTAATAAATTTAAAATAGGAATTTATTAGATTTCCTCTGGGGGAATTAAAAATATTTTATGACATCTATAATTTGAACTATTTCACTTCCACAGATACGGTGTGTGGACCATTGAAGCTAAATATAAGGAGGACTTTTCAACAACTGGAACCACCTACTTTGAAATTCAAGAACGTGGTAATTTCTGACAATTATGTTTACCTATAAAAAGTTAGTGCTGGCAATAATTCTTTTCATTAATGTATCTAATGCGAATCACTTCCCCATGAAGAGGAAGCAAGCTTTTGGTATGGTTGGAAGTTATGGTTGCAGGTGGGGAAGGGGTGGTGGTTGAATGCCTACGATCTGGGTCCAGTCAGCCCACACTAACCTTCAGCACGTGACCACACAAGGACTTGTGTTTCTTGTCAGACAGCCGGAAGAGATCTAGTGCCTTGAGGGCCTTGACTTGTTAGGTCCTTTCTAGAATTATAGTTTCAGGAGAAATAATAAGGCATGAAATTTGTTGAACCGAGTGAGACAAAAAAAATGACTCACTCAAATCCTATAATCAGTGACAGGACAAAGATTGTTGGGTTTCTTTGTGCCTAGTCCAGTGCTATTTTTTTTCTGGGTCACAAATCCCTAATATGAATTTGAAAATTTAAGATATTTTTTATTATTAAATGAATCATGTGAATGGACTGATAATATATAACTTAAAGTAAACATTTTAAAAGTATTTTACAATAGTATCTGTGTGCTCTGATAGAAGCTTGCTTCTGTGCATGTGTGTGTTTGTGTGTGTGTGTGTGTGTGTGTGTGACAAAGTCTTGCTACATAGCTGCAGGTTGGCTCTGAACTAGTTATGTAGCCCAGACTGGCCTCAGATTCCAGAGACCCTTCTGCTTCTATCTCCTGAGTCCTGGGATAACAAGCATGTACCACCACACTAGGTTTAAGGTCTTTTTTTGCATCCCATAACATATAATCTAACTGGTCTCCCTTCCTCTGGGTACTTTTGCAACTTTCCCTATACATGTACAGCTCATCTACCCTCATCCACCCACAGTAGCTGCCCTCATCCTTCATTACTAGACTCCCTCCTGGACTATAGCAAAAGCCTCCTTGCTGATGTTCCTGCTGTCAAGTTAGTTATCTTTCTTGTATTAGCCAGAATACTTTTGAAGTGCAAGTATCGGGCCAGGGATCTAGCTCAGTGGCATAAGCACCTGCTTGGCAAGCGCAAAGTCGTGAGTTCAATCCCTGGTGCTACAAAAAAAAAATGCAAGTATCATCATATTATTTTGTGTTTGAAAAGTCCCCAGTAGCTCTGTTAATGAGAATCAAAGTCTATTTCTGAGCTGATGCCTGCCTGTCCTTCAGCTTTATTTTATTCACTCTTTAGTTCACTTGCTTACAGCACTGGTGGCTTTGCACATGATGTTCCCTCTGCCTCCAACGCTTTTCTCTTTATCCTCCCTCAGCCAACTCTTGCTGAGGTCTCCTGTTAAAAGCCACTTATTCATGGGACTTCCTTGAGTTCTTGTT
This sequence comes from Cuniculus paca, assembly GCA_004365215.1. Classification (NCBI taxonomy): domain Eukaryota; kingdom Metazoa; phylum Chordata; class Mammalia; order Rodentia; family Cuniculidae; genus Cuniculus; species Cuniculus paca. Next base: position 9,319 of record RJWT010025792.1, on the reverse strand, counting down.
CCTGGATAGGATCTGCTGTACTTCTTGATATCAGTGCTCATCACTGTAGGTTAGGCATTTATATGTGCAATTATTTACTTAGGTATATCTTTCCTCTTGACTGTGAACTCATGAGGGACAGAGTCTGTGTCTGTATTGTTCACTGTGTGGTCTTTTTGGTAGTCACATACCTACTACACAATAAGCAGGTATCTAGAGAGGGATGAAATAATTCCGATGCATCACATCCTGGAGAAAATGTACCTGCTTTGGTCTCCAATCATGTAAGAACACAGTCCAAAGCAACAAAATCACTGTTCTTTTACTTCTAGCCTTCACTATTTAGAAAGCAATGAGCCGTATCTGAAATCATCCGTCCCACTTTCTCTGTGTGTCTGTCTTTGTTTGTCTTCAATAACAGCTTCAGCCAATCACTTGGTTTGCTATTAACTGTAGTATAGGTTATTAGAGTCCATGCCCCTCATAGTTTGAGTTATCATGAAGATGGCTCCATTTCAACAGATTAAATTGTGTTCTCTTGGGCTAACAAGGAAAAAAAAAGCAGCCTTTTTTTTTGGCCTTAATTTTTACTTTTGCCTTGATGTTCTTTTTTTATGTGCTAGCTCCATGGTATATGTGCTTACCTGAGTCATTGATCTCCATTTTTTAAAAATAATTTAACTAAGTTTATTGGTACAATTTAGATATACATGATGATCATATTCACCATAGAGAATTTGTACCTGTACATAATATACCTTGATTTGTATATTTTTCTCCCATTCCCCTCCTCTCTTTATTTAATAAGCTTTGTCTCCATTGTATCCTTCTTTTCTCATTTTTTCTTTTCCCTTCCTTTATTTCCTTCTCCCTCCTCCATAGTTCCCATTCCTTTTGAACAATTTCTTCTTATTTCATAATATCTACTATACAATTTGGTTCTTATTTTCAGTTTCTTACTTTCAGTTTCTTACATCAGAGACACAATGTTATATTTATACCTGTGTGTCCAATTTATTTCACTCAAGAGTATGGTGTCAACATCCACTCATTTAGAAATAAATGTTTCCAGTTATCCTTTATGACTGAGTAGTATTCCATTATATTAAGAAAAACCCACATCTTTTTATCCATTCATTGGTTGATGGGCATTTGGGTTGTTTATAAGATTTAACAAACTGTGCTGCTATATATATGGGTGTGTATACATTGCTATGGTATAATGCTTTTAATACTTTTGGGAAGATACCAAGAAGGGGAATAGCTGGGTCAAATGAGATTGCTAGTCCAGTTTTTTGAAGAATCTCCACACTGGTTTCCACAGTAATTGCATCAGTCTACACTCCCACCAACAGTGGAGAAGTGTTTATTCCCACAGTCCTTTCAGCATTTTTATTGGTTGATTTTGTGATGATAGTCATTCTTTCTGGAGTGAGATGGAATTTCAATGTTGTTTTAATTTGTATCTCTCAAATGACTAGTGAAGGTGGACTTTTTTCATATATTTGTTTGTCATTTGTGCTTCATCTGAGATATGTTCATTCACCTTAGACGTCCATTTCTACATTGGACCTTTGAATTTAGGAGATCTGAGGTGCCCATTTCTAGATCGGGTCTTTGAATTTAGCAGATCTGATTTTTTTCAACTCTTTATATGTTCTAGATATTAGCCTTTATAATCCTTTCCTTTCTCCTTCATGCTTTCTCTTCTGTCTTCTCTAGTTTTCCAAAGTTTGTATGATCATCCTTTGTCCTCCAGTCTTGCTTCTACTATATTTCTTTTCATCTATCTCTGTTTCATTCCTTATCCATCTTAAATTTCCCCACCACAGGATAAAACCACTCTACCAATGGGAAACTCTTTGCATACAAGTTACCAATTTATGTTGGGTTTTGTTATATAAATGTAGATCTTGCTTCAACGGTTAAAGGTACCAAATGAATAGTTACCAGTTTGTTAGTTTCTAAGATGTACTTGATGCTATTGTTATTGCTAATTGTACAACTTTAGCTAGGATGTCATACCGTTGTAATCGGTTCTACCTTATATCCAGTACCACAGGACAAGGAGCTGAGCCACGTAGGTACCAACATCTCACCCTTAATAAATTGGTAAGGCAGGATCTTAGAACGGACACAAAAACAAAGACTCTCCTACACCTAGAAGACATCCCTGAAGAACAGATATTTCCTAGGGAGGCCTTGATACTAGTGAAAAAGCTATCTATTATAAAAATTTATAAGAATCAACACAGAAAAAGAAATAAAATTTACAAAATAGAAAATGGCAAGGTGCAGAAGCAAGACGTTCTTTCTTACACCTAATCATAATCTTTTCTCTAGCATCAAGGATATGCTTACTTAGAGAGTGGTTAGGTTTTATCTACTAAACTAAAAAGGAAAATGCTAAACAAACTAGAACTTTCTTTCCTCTTATTAATTTAGTGAACACTCACTGAACATCTACTGTGAAGAAGTATATGAGAAGATTAAAAGGGGAAGAAAAAAATAGAGAATGGCTTTGTTTTGTTTTGTTTCATTTTGTTTTTAAGAAGCCCATACTCTGGTAGAAGGAATAGTAAACACTATAATAAAAAACATAAGCAAAGCACTGCTGGAACATTGAGGCTGGATTGATTCTGCTAGAGAAGAATGTCTCAGAGATGATGATGATGATGGTGATGGTGAGGTGGATGTTGTGTCAATGCTACAGTTTGTCCATCTATATCAGAGAAAAGTAGCCCTTTGCTGAGTTTTAAAGGCTACGTTAATTTAAATGGTAATATTGCCTCTTTGTTTCTATTTTCAGTCTTGCCACATTTTTCTGTTTCAATAGAACCAGAAAGTAATGTCATTGGTTATGAGAACTTTAAGAATTTTGAAATTACTATCAAAGCAAGGTAAGAAAGTTATTTATCTCCATATTAGCTAGCTAAGTTGAGTGCCAACTCTGCTTGTTGGTGGTTGTCCAAAGGAGATCTGTGATTCATTAGCAAGTCTGCCATGACTTTGAGATGGAATGATTGAGGTGGCTTCACTTTAACAGCTAATCTAGTTTTTAGCCTGGTTGGTTGTTCAACATCAAAAAAATGGAAAATCCCTAAATATTTAAACTCAGTGTGAGTATTTAGAATATGGGGCCAATATATGAAAGTATTAAGCTATCAACTTCTGACAGGTTTTTTTTTTTTAATGGTACTGGTGATTGAACCAGGCCTTTCTCCCTGAGCTACAGTCCCAGTCTTTTTTTTAAATCTTACTTTGAGACAGGGTCTCACTAAGCTTCCCAGGCTACACTTGAACTTGTAATCCTCCTGTCTCAGCCTCCCAGATTTCTGGGATTGCAGGCATGTTGCCTCTATGCCCCGCTTGCCTTTTTAAAAAATGCCTTAAACAACTAGCAAATTCTGCATCACTTTTCCAAAACTAACTGCTTTTAAAACAACCATTTTTGAAATGAGTTGGACAGTTGCGTATTCTGGGCCAAGCTGATGTCAGCTGGGCTCACGTATGATATTTGGATGGCAGGTCAGCTGAGGATGGCTGGTCTAGAAAGGTCTTACTCATGTGTCTGTGAATGGCTGGCAGTTGACAGGAGTTAAAAATGACTGGAAACAGTGTGTATCTCATCCACTTCCACCACATTCTTTTATCCAAAGCAGGTCAGCCCAGGTGAAGTAAATTCCTCCTACAACTTTATATGCAAGGAAGGAATTGCAAAGTTTGGGGATACATGGAGAGGTGCAGAACTGGTGTTAGTTTTGCAAGCAGCCTATCACAAAAGCACAGGTTATTTAAAAATAAAAATATAATGTAGTCATTAATAACCAACTTATATAGGTACCTCGGTAGGGGCTTTTTTAAGAACTCCAAATGTATTAGCACATTAGCTGTTTTACAACCCTATAAAATAAGTAATAAACCTATCCCTATAGCACAAAAACTGAAAAAAAAAAAACCAAAAAACTGAGGCATACAAATGTTGAATAATCAGCTCAAGACCACACAGCTATTAAGTTGCCCAGCCTACCTGGCTGCAGAGTCTATGCCTTCCAACCCTACCCACTGCTGCCCCTTTTACAAGCATTTACTTTGAAAGTAGACATTTGCCATTTAGTCTATACCATTGTAAAAGACTCACTTGAGAGAAAACACTAGAACCTAACTTCTTGTAATGAAGACAATTAATTTGTTCAAAGCACTAATAAAGTTGATTTTTGTTATAGTATTGTTTGCTATGTAGAAAGTTTATTCTTGCTTTAACTCTAAATGAGAAAGGAAATATGCAGTTCAGATGTTTTTCAAAAGAACTAATCTCACATAACAGTGAGATCAGGAATGCTCCTTTTAAAGACATAAAAGATAATAAGGAGTAGACCCCACTGATACCAAAATCCTTGAGGAAGTAGTGTTGGCTGAAGTTGCATCTTTTGATCTCACCAAGATAAGCTCTTTCATCTTCTGCATACTAATAAAAAATCTGTATTCTAGATTTTTATTATGGTTTTTATTATAAAATGTAACAGAGAATGGAAGTATATCAAGTGCTTTAAGTAATTTTATTTTATTTACTTATTTTTTGGGGTACTGTGGATCAAACTCAAGACATCACTTTTTCCAGGCAGGCACTTGTGCCACTGAGCTAAATCCCGACCCCCTCTTTAAGTAATTTTAAGTTGTTACATTTTATCTGAATCTTATTATTGTAACCATGAGAATGAAACAGTATTATATTGTTTTTCAGGTATTTTCAGAATCATGTAGTCACCGAGGCTCAAGTTTTTGTCTTTTTCGGAATAAGAGATGATGTACAAGGTGATCAAAAAGAAATGATGCAAAAAGCAAAACAAAACACAACGGTAAGGTGTTAAGATATGTCTGCCTAGACCTAAAAATGATATAAGGATGGAAAACTATTTCAAAACCCTCTAGCCCAGTCCTTCATTGTCTGTAAGTATGAAGTTGAAGCTTAAAATTTCTCTGGTTTCTCATGACTCTTAGAGTAAACACCACTTTCCTTGGTTTCAGTCTGTCTTGCAAGCTCATCATGTGCCCTTTCCTCCTGCCCTGCCCCTTTTTCTCAAAGTTGGTAGTCTCCCTGCCTCCAGGTCTTCCCTCTTTTCCTCTGTCCCCTACTTCCTCTTTTTGCCTAATTCCTTCTTCCTCTGAATTTCAACATTGATTCCCTTTTTCACCCTAATTCCTCTGAAATCGATTCTCTGCCCCCAGCTACTTATCCCTTTAGGACCCAAGCCTGTCTCCTCAGAGTTTACTTCACACTTTCCTGCAGTGGCTCCCCATAAGAGGTGACTTTTGCCTCCAACGGGACCTTGGGCAGTGTCCAAAGTCATCTGTGGTTGTCATAACAAGGAGTATACTTCCGAGACTTGGAGGGTAGAGGCATGGGTGCTGCTGAACTCCTACAATGCACAGAGCATCCCCATGTAGCAAAGCATTATCCCATTCAAAATGTCAATAATTTTTGACTTATGTTGTTATAAAATATGTCTAAGTTGAGAAAATAAAGAATTGCAGTAAGTATATAAGGGGAGGAGTATGTTAATTAACTTGATCATTGTATTCATTTTATAACATGTATGTGTTACATGTTTTTATTTGTCAGTTAGACTCAATAAAAAAAGAAAAATGTTAGGAATCCTAAAGGCAAAAACCCTTCTTTATCCTTACTGGAATGATTTATTTTTAAATTCTGCAGGTCTAATTTACTCTCCCCTTATGCCCTGAGATAAAATATTTTCTTGCAAAGATTAAGTGCTTTAGAAATACTAGTGAAATTATCTGTCCACTCTTCAGGGCAAGTGTTTATGGGAACTAAGATTAGTGCCCTCATTCCCTCTTTCTTTATTCAGTGTTTTTCACATTATGGATTTATATTGTTTGTTTACTTTTGCATACTCATGTATTTTGCATCATCAACTATATGGCCCTTGCTTTTTAAAAAGACAGGCTTACTTATTCAATACATAAGTAAAAATGGTTTTGCTTGTTTTGGAGCACTGAGGATCAAACCCAAGGTATCACACGTACTAGTCAAGTGCTGTACCACTGAGCTACATTTCCAGCTAAACGTTTCTTTAAAATGCAAGATTCCAAGACAGACACTAAGATTCAAAGCTAAATCAGGGCTGAAGGTATCAATCAGTGGTAGAGCATGTAGTTATCATGGGCTAGGTCTTGGGTTCAGACCTCAGCACCAAGAATAAATAACTTAATTAAGCAAGCAAGCTAGCTAAATACAACAAAAATACCTGACCTCAAAATACGAAAATAGTTTCAGAGTAAATGATAAGGCAAAAAAAAAAAATTTTTTTTTCAGCTGTAAGATCAGACCCAGGGTTTTATATACACTAGGCAAGTTCTCACTGTGCCTAGGCACATCCCCAGGGCAAAGCTATTTCTAATAATTAAATTATATGATGTCACTCAATTTCATATTCCTTTACTCCTTGAATGTCTTTAAATTAGTGTTTAAACTTATAAACAGTGAAGCACAAATTAAATAAAAAATACAACAAACTCTCAGTTAAGGTCAGGTACCAGAGACCTATTGGATTATATACTGTTTAAGCTTCCCCTACATCTATAATTCTATACAAATAAATTAGAAAATAACATTCTGGGCTTCACTGTGGACTTGGAATCCACCTCACTGGTGATGCTAAACCAGTCCTCCCACATTTGCCCTTAATTTAGAGGCTAGTCAGAGCAGATATTGTTAGGGTTTTTTTCCTTACATGTTCTTCTCTAAAGTAATTCTTCCATTTTCCCTTTTAAAAAGTTGATAAACGGAATTGCTCACATCACATTTGATTCTGAAACAGCAACTAAAGAACTGTCATATAACAGTCTAGAAGATTTAAATGACAAGTACCTTTATATTGCTGTAACAGTTGTAGAGGCTACAGGTAAGTTGTGTGTGTGCGTGTTTAACTTCTTTTGGGAAATAGCATATCAAGGGGGTAAATGATTTCTAAATCATTTTTATCATCCTCATATTTTGTTTTCTTTCATAGTTAAATTTTACTTTTTTATATCATTAGAAACTTGGATTAGAGTAGAGCTCTGCCACTATATGGTCACCGAGCAGCCACAGGGTCCCCAGCATCTCAACTGCAAAAACGGGACAACACTGTGCAGTTGATATCCCAAGGGTCTCTGCAGCCATCTACCTTGAACACCTCTCTTACTAGGGCTTTTATTCGGAGAGAACAAAAATCAAAATGAGATTATGTATATAAAAATGTTTGATCTAACGCTTTGCAAATGTAAGCTGTTATTTTTTTTAAGTTATTATTCTTATCATTATTCTGGTCTCCTTATCTGTGTGAGGATTGAGTTCAACTAGATGCTTCTTAAAGGCCTTTTTAGACATAAAATCAGGAATTTTATTTAAAATTAGAAGTAATATTTTTCTAAAATGAGTGCAATAAAAATGACATATATCTTATAGGGTTATGGTGAATGTTGGCCAAACACTTAAACAGTACTTATTCCCAGACATGGTGGCACACACCAGGAATCTTAGCTATTTGGGAGGCTAAGTCAGGAGGTCAGTAAGTTCGAAGCCAGCGTGGGCAACTTAGCAAGACCTTGTATTAAAATAGAATTGAAAAGTGACTGGCAATGTAGCTAAGTGATAGAGCACTTGTCTAATATGCGCAAGGCCCTAGTTCAATCTCAAATTCTGGGGGAAACAAACAAACCAAGAATTGTCACCTACTAAGTACCATTTAACTGTTAGACCTTCTCTTCATTCTCTTCCTATTCTGACTACTTATCCCTCCTCCTTCTCTTTTCTGGTAAGTGTTCACCTATTATTTTCTTAGTATGCTTAGCATCTTGTCTAGAGCCCTGAATTTTACTCCAATGAGCTGGAGTTGTTAATTTCTATTGCAAGTCAGACCAAAATTGTGTTACTTCTAATATCTCTTGATTATGTTATTCATTCTTTCAGGTTTATGTAGAACACCCAACTAACCTTGAATAAATCATTTCACTACATTGAGCTCATTACTGTGTGCAGATGCAAAATAAGAGTTAGATTTCCAAGAGTGATTCCAAAGGCCTCTTTCACCATTTAATTTTTTTGTTTCTATAATAACTGAAGAATTGAGCTAGTTATTCAATTATTGAACATTTGCATATAGCAGATTCCTAGTGGTGTTTGAAGACTGTTGGCCTGGCTGATTTTTGTTTGTTTGTTTGTTTTGGTTTTTTGGTACCAGGAATTGAACTCAGGACCTCATGCTTGCCAGGCAGGCACTGAGCCACTGAGCTAAATCCCTGGTCCCCTAGCTATCGTTTTTAACATTATCTTAATGTTTCTGTTTTACTTTTCTTGTTCTGCAATTTATTTCATATATTTAAATTCAGTTTAAGCAATATTTTTGTGATACTTGAAGATTACTACTGAGCACACAAGCTTACAAATATGAATGATGTATAATCCCAGCACTAATATGGCTTATAAACTAGCATCTAATGGAAGATGGTAAGGAACTGAGTTATAAGAAAATTCTATATGCCCTCTAATTGATGAAGTTGATGCTGTTGAGCTTCAGAAGAAGGCAGCAATGTTGTCATGAAGATGATCAGTCCTAGCAGATGTAGGGCAGGACCAGTACATAGTATGAAGCAGGACTGCCTCCACAGACAAAGGGAGGAAGGTGAAAGCTGGTCTTTGAAAAGGGAAGATCTTTAGGTTTTGCTGCAGTATAAGATATGTGTAGGGGGTGTTATGGATGTAATATGGGGAAAGAGTTTGAGGATACCAGAGCTTTCTATGTTATTCTTTGTTTTTTTTTGTTTTTTTTTTGTTGTTGTTTTTGTTTTTTTGAGACAGGGTCTCGCTATGCAGTTCAGGCTGGTCTTGAGCTCACATTGTAATCCAGGCTGGTCTCGAACTCACAGTGATCCTCCCACCTCAGCCTCCTGAGTATGGGGATTTATATGTTATTCTTAATGTAATACTTAATTTTTAACCATTGGAAACAGTGGTTAAAATGGTGATTTCTTCAGAGGGCCCTCAGGATTCTTTCTACGTCAAGCTCTTTTTCTGATTCTCCTCCATTTTTCTCCACAGCCCTGTGATCTAACAGTGAACACTTGTAAGCTCAGTGTCTGGCCTACCTATTCCCTCTTCTTACTCCCTTGGACACATTCAACTCAGACGCAGGCCACTGCTGTGACATGGTGTCCTTCCTCACCTGTGGTCAGTCCAGAGGTGGACTGACCTCTACTTCTGCCCTAAGGGTGTCTCTACACAGAGAATTTGGAAACTCCCTAGGTCCAAATTCCCCTCCACACCCTCCAGCCCACA
>RJWT010025791.1:0-16035 GCA_004365215.1 Cuniculus paca | reverse complement strand
TTTTTTTTTTTTTACCGTTTCAAAGTCATGTTCCATGTTCATTGCTTTGTTTTGATTGACTTACTCTGTTTTGTTTTGTTTGGTTGTATTCTTTTCAAAATAAAAAAAAATTTAAAAAATTAAATGAAAAAATAAATAAAAAGTTCTCAAGGCTTAAGTTAAAAGATTCCAGATACACATTTAGATATATATATGAATTAAGAGCTCTGACTCTAATCTTACTCAGCAAAGCTGAAAAACAAACCTGAAAATATTAAGCAAACTCCAAGGAAACTAGCTCTACACAAAGCTCAAAATTATTTAAAGAAATACAGTAATTACAATAATCTAAAATTTATAATATCTGGTAAACAATAAAAAGCATCAGCATGGAAGGAAGGGAAAGGGAAAAAAAGATAAAATGGAAACAAAGCTTTGTAAATAGGGAGGAAAAGATGGGCTGAAGGGAGGAAGGGAGATTGGCAAAAAAATAAGAGTCAAAATATATCATGTACAGGTACAAATTCCCAATGATGAATACAATCATTATGTATATCTAAAATGTCACCTTAAACTTAATTTAAAAATATATATATCAGCATGCAAAGTAGGAAAACATAAACCACAATGAGGACACAAGTAAATCAATAGAAAGAGAACAAAAAATTACACAGATGACAAAATTAGTGCAAAAAGGCCATTAGTAAGACAGCTACTACAACTATGTTCTATGTATGTTTTCCTTTATTTTAAAGAGAAAAAAATAAAAATAACAATACAACAGAATTTCAAAACAGGCTAGTAGGACAGTTACAATAATTAATACATTGTATATTGTTGTCTTTGTAGTAGTTATTCAGAGTACAAGATTTAGGCATGATATCTTGTCCAAACAGTATTAGCACAAAACTTTCTTTTCAATGAATTGAGAAACTAGCTGTATAACTATCTTAACTATGTTGTGTATAAATATATATATTTTTCCTTTCTTCCTTTCCCCTTTCCCCCATCAGTTTGTCTTTTTTTTTTTGAAGTTTCTTCCCAATTCGCAAAAATGGAAGATATAAAGTGGGCCTAAACTGAACTTCTAGAGATAAAAAGTAATACAATATCTAATACAAAAAAGTACTAGACTAAGGTAAGAACTAATTAAATACTGCATAAGAAAAGATTAATGAAGACATAGCAATTAAAGCATACCAATAGAAACTATCAAAATTAAAGAAAAGACAAAATAACCAAAAATCATTGACCTGTATAACAACTTAAAATTGAATAATACACATGTTATTTGTATCCAGGGAAAGAGAAGGGGTAAAAATAATAATAATAATGGTTGAGTCTTGCAACTTTGATGAAACTATAACCCACAGATCCAAGAAGCTCAATAAATCCCAACTAAAAGAAACAAGAAAACTATGCCGAAGTACATCATAATCAAATTGCTTAAAATCAGTGATAAAAAGAAAAATTTTAAAGTAGCCAGTGAACCTAGAAGTTTAGACTCAGTGAAAATAATTTCAAAAACAAAAGTGACATACAGAATTTTTCATACATACAAAAGCTGAGAGAATTCATCGGGAACATTATTAGCACTACAAAAAAAATGTTACAGGAAGCTCCTTAGAAAGAATGGAAGTGGTAACACATGGTTTAATCAGAGGCGATGGCACAGATACCTCTCAACCTGATATCCTACCCACTTCTAAAGTACTCCAGGAGGGCACTCTAGAGATGACTACGGATGCCTCAGAGGCCCTCGAATGGTCCCCAAGGGCCTGTCCAGGTCACACCATTTAAAAATACTTGATTCTGAAAAATACCAACAGACTTCCTCAGAGAACTACAGAAAACAATCCTAAAATTTATACGGAACCAGAAGACACCTAGAATAGCAAAAGTCATCCTGGCAACAACAGCAAGTCAAGAGAAATCACAATCCAGGACTTCTAGTTACACTATGAAGCCTCAGTGATTGAAAAAAAAATACAGCCTCATACTGGCACAAAAACAGATATGTGGGTCAACAGAATAGAAGAAAGGATGTAGAAACAACTCCAAGCACATTCAGTTACCTGATCTTTGAAAAGGGGCCAAAAATTTATGCCAGGGGAAAGATAGCCTCTTTAACAAATGGGGCTGGGAAAACTGGCTAGCCACATGAGGAAGATTGAGTGTAGACCCATATCTCTCACCATATATTAAACTGAAATCAGAATGGATCAAAGATCCAAACATTAAAACGAAAACATTTAATCTACTGGAAGATAAAACAGGTAAAACTCTTGAAGACACAGGTGCAGGCAAAGATATTCTGAACAGAACCCCCAATTGCATAAGAAATAAACCAAGAGTCAACAAATGGGATCATATCAAATCAAAAAGCTTCTGCACAGCAAAAGAAACAGCCAATGGAATGAAGAAACAATCTACAGAACAGGAAAAATATTTGCCAAATATTCCTCAGACAAAAGACTAATATCTACAATCCAAACAGAACTCAAAAAATTAAACCACCCAAAATAAAAGATCCAATCAAAAATGGGCAACTATACTACTAATCTCTGTTAGTTCATCAAAAAGAAGTTTGTGCTTTCATTGTTCAATTGTTTGATCATTTTTTTCATGCCTATATCTTGTAATCTGAACAACTACTTTGAAGATAACAATATACAATATGTTAACCAGTGTTAATCTCCTATTATTTTGTTTTGAAATTCTGTGTCATCGTTTTTATTCTTTTTTCATTTTTAAAATTAACAAATGGGCAACTGAAAAAAGCAGACACTTCTCAGAAGAATACAAATGGTCAATACCTACAACATAAAATGTTCCACATCCCTTTACAGTGATCCATACATACCCATGTTTATAGCAGCATAATTCACAATATCTTAAATCTTGGAAGCATCCCACATGTCCATCAACAGATAAATGGATTTTAATAAGGGTGGAATTTACACACAATGTTGGACCATTCTGCCATAAAAAGGATAATCTTGAGTTATACATAGGAAAAGGGATGCACCTTGAGACCGTGTTAAGTAAAATAAGTCGCACACCCAAGTTTAAATATTACATGCCTTTTCTTAGATGAGAAATCCAAAATATAAATAAAAGATAGATAATAGGAACGAGTGAGGTAGATCTTTTGCAAATGGGAAGGGGACCAAGCAATGGAGAGAAGGGGAAAAGTAGGGGGGGGAAAGGAGAGTATAGTTTGGCTAAGGGCTACCAAAGCCTTCACCTCACCTCCCATCACTCCCACTAGGTCCACTCCAAAAATGGCATGAACAACTTGCCTTCATATCTTCTAGATTACTTAGAAATCATTCCCTGGGCTGCTTTTACAGGAGGTGCAGCTCAGCCTTCAGCCATTGTGCCTTTCCCCGTGCCCTCCACTCCAGATACTGCCACCTCAGAGATGGGAGGGATCTGAGCCCTTAGTCGACTAAGGGCTCAGATATCCCATATATATCCCATATATAGTAACATTTTCAACCTCCCCCACATACACAACCCAATATACTGTGATAAACACAGCTAGCCCTCCTAAAGATTCCCATTTTTGCCTGCCATTTTTTACAGAGATGCAATAGCTGTCAATCAAAGAGTTTCAGTTTCCCAGAGGTTTGTTTGAATGCTACCATGACAGCTAGGGCTATGCTGGAAGCCCTGTACCAGTTTGGATCAAACACAGGCCTGCACTTGAACCAGTGTGAACCAATCATAGGCCTGCACTTGAATGAATCACCAGGCCTCAATTCGGATCAATCATAGGTCTACAACTTCTACCATATAAGCAGCCCTCCCCTCACTAACCCTTCTTGGGTTAGTCTAGAAGGGCTCCCTCTGGTGTAATGACCCCTCCAGCCCCACTTCTGCCACATACATCCTATTAAAATAAAGCCTTGCTCCTCTGGTCCTATAAATCTGCTCAGAATCCATTACTAGGTAATGTGGACTCACCATGTGTCCTGTAAATCTACTCAGGCGATCCTGAGTAGTGTGGACAGAGCAGTTGCTTTAAAAGAAAGAAACAGATGGGCAGCTAGTTTGAACATAATGGGATGTATTATGGCAATCATGGCTGGTTCCTTATTTTCTCATTTCATAGTCCTATAATGCTTTCATTCTTCTGTTTAATCAGTTTTACTCTGTTCTGTTTTGTTAGATTTTATTATGTGTGATGGTATGAACAGCTATTTTGAAGGAAAACAGACATTATAGTAACCATTGTCCATTTCCTGTTATCTGGTTTTGAAGTCCTATAATGCTTTCCCTCCTTTGTTTTGACTGGCTTTAATTTGTTTTCTTGTTATATGATTTCACTGTGTATGAGGGTATGGACAGCTATTTTGAAGAGAACAAGAGACACTCTGGAAGCCATTGTTGATTTCCTATTGTCTTGTTTTGAAGTCCCATAATGCTCTCAATCTATTGTTTTGATTGGTTTTATACTATTTTGTTTTGTTGGATGGTATTATGTGCAAAGGTATGGACGACCATTATGAAGAAAACAAGAGACCTTATGGTAGCCACTGTTGATTTCCTGTTGTCTTGTTGTGAGGTCGTGTGTTACTTGCATTGTTCTGTTCTGATTTGCTTTGTTCTGTTTTGTATTGTTTTATTCTCTTTAAAATAAAAAAGAAAAAAGAAAGAGCAAGGGACTGTTAGCCTTAAGAGCTTCAGAGACCAGCAGCCAATGAAGATCAATGAGAGAGAACAGTAAACAGCAGAGTCAACTAAGGGCATCCAGCCCAAACCACTGTTGAATGGTGGCAGCCAACAGTGGCAGAAGCCAGCACCTGGCAGTCAGCCAGCAGTACCCAACATTAGCTGGTGTTGACCAGTGACATCAGGGTTGCTAGAAAAGCTACACTTTGCAATTCATGATTTCTATCTGAATTAGGCAAAAGAACCCTCAGCTGACTGAAGACTATTCTGGATTGCATATTTTCTTTGGGCACTTTATTCTAAGCAGAATGAACTCTCATCAAATGGATAATAGTCAAAGAGGTTTCACGGTGCAAAGAGTCAGGAATAATAACTTAATGAGATGATAATCTAAGATCACCCTTTCTCAGTGCTACTGATACATTCAAGTATTGTTAGAATCATTAGCAATCAGGGATGTGGCACAAGAAACACAAAGAGGCAGAATTTGTGCTAAAACTCAGAACGGATAGTAAAAATTTATGATCTATAGTAGTCAAGAGCATACATACTGAACTTGACATTTGGGAAATTCAGTGCTAGAATAATTCGACCACCAGTTATGCAAGTTTGGGACTCACTCTTCTCTTCTGAATCTTGATTTCTTCATAGTTGGGGTGTTTGCCAAATGACAGTGAATACCCTTCCAGTTCTAATTGCCTGTAATTCTATGGTGTGACTGAAATCAGACCAAGCTCGCCCTTCTGTAACCACATTACTCTTCTCAGTCTGACTAGTTGTCAGCAGAGAAATCCCCACAACTTCAAAATAGCCATTGCTTTTATAATTCAAAAATTTTAAAGTTAGATGTTAAGTTTAAAAATCTTTTCAAAAAATGTATATATCATATAATGTCCTAGAAAAGGACAATTATGGGGACAAAGACGTGAGCAGTGATTGCCAGGGTTTGTGGGTAAGATTGTTGATGATAAAGCGACAGCACAAGGGAACAGTTCAGGGTGGTGAGACTGTACTGAATACTGATGGAGAGGGTGGTTACGTGACTGCATGCATTTGTGAAAACCCATAAAACCATGTACCATAAAGCATGAAATATTGTGTATAATAAATAAATGTGTTTTAAAAGAATAAGGCAGCAGCATCAGTGATGATTTGCATCCTCTTTTTGACTTTACATCATTTGAATATGTTCTGCATAATTTTCCAGGCATTAATTTAACTTCTTACTTGAACAGCTAATCCCTTGAAAGACTCTTAATTACTTTAAACATAAACAGTAAAACACTGTTTTACTGTTTTAAAAATATGGAGCCGGGCATGGTGGTGCATGCCTGTAATCCCAGCACTTGGGAGGCTGAGGTAGGAGGATCGTTGTGAATTTGAGACCAGCCTGGGCTACAAAGTGAGCTTAAGGCCAGTCTGAACGGCATAGTGAGACCCTGTCTTGAAAAGACAAGGGCTGGGGATTTAGCTCAGTGGCCTAAACGCCTGCCTGGCAAGTGTAAGGTCGTGAGTTCGATGCCTGGTGCCAGGGAAAAATAAATAAAAAATATTGACAGTTATGGTTGATTTTAAGAGACATTCTGAAAACAGATCCCTGGAGGTATAATGTACAT
This sequence comes from Cuniculus paca, assembly GCA_004365215.1. Lineage (NCBI taxonomy): Eukaryota > Metazoa > Chordata > Mammalia > Rodentia > Cuniculidae > Cuniculus > Cuniculus paca. The sequence continues at coordinate 9,763 of RJWT010025791.1, read as the reverse complement.
ACCACAAAATGCATCCACTTTAAGCATACATTTCAATGACTTTTAGTAAATTTATAGAGTTATATAACCATCACCACAATCTAATTTTCAGTCATTCCATCTCCTCAAAAATATTCCTTATGTTCATTTTCAGCTTGAGAGACTTTCGGAAAAGTAAAAGACAAAAGGTTAATCTGGTGATTGATTTGCTAAAACAGAGTCACCAACTTTCAGTGTTGGAAAGCTCTCAAAACCATCTAGATCAAACTTCCACCCAGTGTTCACACGCTTCTACAACAGATCTGATGGCTAATTATGCAGGCTAGTTACACAGCATTCAGTGATGGGGTTGTGACCATCTTATTCAACAACTCATTTTGTCCTCAGTCAGGTCTAATTATCACAGTTATTTCTCACTCTGAAGCACTGGAACTTTGCCTGGGTAACCCCACATATGCCCTAACTCTCAGCTCAGTAACTTCAAAAAGTCCCAACTCTATCATTCTTAAGACTTTTTAAAAAAAAATAAAATGAAAAGTAACTCTGTTCTAGGAAAAAAAAAATTGATAATCTCTGGGACTGAGAATTACATTTGTATCCACAGAAAGAAACTGCAAAGATTTAAAAGAAATTATTCTTGAGCCCTAGAGGTTCAAACAGAAACTCAAGGTAAGTAAAAGAGGCCTGCAAGTTTAAAGTAGAAGAAAAGTCAAATGGATGGAGCACAGCTTTCAAATGTATATCTAAAATGTACCAATGAGACTTAATTAAAAAAATTAAAAAGATGGGCTGGAGTGGAGGATGGCTAGGAACACGTCTGGGTAGAAGAAGAGGACCAATAGAGTAAGAAGTTAGGTGACGCCAATTCCCACTTGTATCTAGAGACTGCTTAAAATCACCTGAGGCAGAATTTGATGTCAGCCAAGGAAAGGGGATATATTGGTAAAGTACATTAAAGCTACTACCGGGTAATTAAAATGGAAATGAAAACTAAGATTACTTACATCTTACCATATCAACCCAACCAATGAATTCCCTCATTACCTACTAAAAAGTTAATAACTTGCGTATTTGCCTCTTGAGCATTGCATTGGATGAGTGAAAAGACTGGAGGAGAGTCTGTAATCCTATAAACCACCAAAGAGCACTACGCACCTGAGAAATTACAGTCTAGGAACAAACTCATCAGCTCTGGAATCACAAGCTTGTGACCTGTGCGATCATCCAGGTCTCTATTTGATTTAATGCTTTTCTATTACCCTCCTGGAGGGGAAGACACTTTTTAAATGGAGGACTAGATTCTGGCTGTGTTGCCCAGGCAGATCTCAAAACTGCTGGGCTCAAGCTACTTTTCTGCCCTAGCTTTCTCCATAGCTGGGATGCAGGCACAAACACACCTGCTCTGATATTCTTTGCAACAAAGAGCCCCATTTTCATCTTGTAATAAATGCCATAAGTTATGTTGCCGCTTGTGAAACTCATTCAAATGTGCAGGTGGGAGGCAGAGGAAATAGTAATGACCACACATCACATCTGCACAAACCCTTAAGCTTTCAAGGTCCTTTTACAATCTGTCCACTCAGGAGGAAAAAAAACAAAAGGAATAATTGTGGTTCGCCCAACAGTACAGAATCAGAGCATTTTTAAAAGAGATGTTATCAACTGTCTGGCTTACCTTATCCATGCCTCATTTTACAAACAAAAAAGCTCATGTTCAGAAAAGTTAAGAGATTTGTCCAAGGTCACACAGAAGGATAATACCAGGAACAATGCTCTCTCCTTAAGCTCCAGGCTCGTGCGGACAGTGCCGTGCTGTCCCCGTGGAAGTCCTGGACCTGAGGTCCCTGAGGTGGGCAGCTTGTGTCACTTTTTGGCAGGATCAGCAGAGATACCCAGAGCATGACTTTATTTTTTAAATAGTTTAGTATTTTAAATACTTTATTGTACCATATTTTATTCGATCTTCCCAACAAGTTAATAAGTGTGGCAATTGGTAGCTTCCGTTGCAAGTGAAAGAAGCACGTTCAAAGAGGTCTGCATTGAGTCACAGAGCACAGGCCTTCACTCTTTCTCACAGATCTCCCAACCACTCTCACCCTCACAGAGGGCTCCTTTCCAACTCCTCCCTCGGTACATCAGTATTGTGCCACCCAAGTCAGGGAGATTGCAGGTGTTTACTAAACACTACAGTGCTTACCCAGAACACACACTGTAAAAGAAACTAGAGCTGTGGGGGAAGAAAACCTAGAAAAAAGATTAAATACCCATACTTGCACAGAACAATGATCACAGTCTCATTTGGATTTTGGAAGTGAAAGAGATTGGCGTTCGTGGAGTCCAACATATAAAAAAAAACTAAGGTCCACCCAGAGTCACAACAAAGAGCCCCATTTTCATCTTGTAATAAACGCCATAAGTTATGTTGCTGCTTGTGAAACTCATTCAAATGTGCAGGTGGGAGGCAGAGGAAATAGTAATGAAATAGCAGAGAAAAGATCTAGATTTTCTGTTTCCAGGTCCAGTGTACAATGTCCAGGCACTTCTCCTCCGCTTTTCTTGGTGACTCGAATGATTCCTTTGTTAGCTCCAAAGTGTCCAAGCCTGAGAGTCAGCTATTTACAACCTTTACCAAGCACTCGGTTCTGATTTGGGACAAGGAAGTAGATGAGATGTGGTATCCAGGGGAACTGACAAGTAGTTATGGATGTGGTAGTCTGCTTCAAACCAAAGAAGTTAAGAAATGCTTAATATTGTTTATACTGGAGTGCTTTCAAAATATTACGTCTGTAAATAACCATATGGAAACAATAAATGGGGAAACAGAGAATAGCTAAACAAAGTTAATTCCACTGTTCTCATATTTGAACAAGGTACATGGATGACTCATCTTGGAAAAAGGGATGGAAAACTGATATATAATAGGGTGGCAGGACATAGCAGAAAAAAAGTGGATTTAAAAACTAATAATAAATCACATTAGAATAACTGGACTTCCTTCCCTACTACCTGACACCATACATGAAACTTAGTTCCAGGACTATTAAAGATGTAAATATGATGGGCAAAAATACAATGACTTTACCAGACAATATAGAAGAAAATATTCATGATCTTGGATTAGCAAAAGAATTCTTAAATGAGATATAAAAAAATACTAGCCATGCTCATATATCAGGTTTTTTCAAAATCTGTTCACCTAAAGAACCATAAGGAAAGCGAAAAGCCAAGCCACAAACTGGGAGCAGATGTTTACAACACATATAACTGACAAAGTACTAATATCCAGAAACACATAATTAATTCCTGGAGAGGGGAGGAGGAGGTAAAACAGAGGCAAACACATGAACAGGCACTTCTCAAAGGAAAAAGGAGAAATCCAGCTGATTAATCAAGACAGGAAAAAAATCCTCAACCTCTTTAATAATCTGAGAAATGCAAATTAGAACACAATTAAATAACATTACACACCCCAGATCACATTAAATTCATTAAATTCCAAAAATACAAAATATGAAGAAAACTAAGTATAAATTCTACCTTCAAGGTACAAGTAATTTGGTATAGTTCAGTCTTTCCTTCCACTCAATAGTAACCCCACCCATAAGTATATACCCTAAATTTGGAAGAATTCCTGCTATGTGCTTCAAGAAACATGCAAGAACATCCAGAGAAACCTGAAAATGACTGAATGCTCAACAGTTAAATGTGGTTTATCCATATAGTGGAATGCTATACAACACAAACCGTGGCCATATGCATCAGTCTGGATCAATCTCACAATCTTGAATGAAGAAAACAAGTCATAAAGAATGTATGCAACATGATTCATTTATATAAAGACATAAACAGGAAAAAGTAGCTATATTCTTTAAAGTTGCCAACACAGCTGTTAAACTACAAAGAAAAAAAATAATTAACACAAAAGTCAGCATAGGTTATCAAGAGAGGAGAAGAAGGAACATGAGAAGGGAAGCCTTTAAACTGAGTTGTGGTTATGTTAGGGTTTGCTTTAACTTTAAAGTAGTACATTAAAGTAGGACACAATGGTTTATTGACTAGGTCATTAAATACGAATGAATATATTTCATCAGAATGACACATCTTATGTTAAATCATGAAGTTACCATTGTTTTATGTCAAAATCAGAGCAAACACTGAGCGACTCACAAGATTTAATGAAAACTATGTGTGAGTGTATACATTATCTGTGTGTATACATCATTATTGGTGTTTCACAATAAAAATGTAAAAAGAAACAAAGAAGCATTGGCAAAGAATTGAAATTCATTGACTCTGACCTGGGTCCTAAGATCACTCAGTAGCCCTTTACCCCTCTTTCTTTCTTTTTTCTTATTTATTTATTTACTTTGACACAGGGTCTTACTAAGTCTGCCAGGGACAGGGTTGAATTTGCAATTCTGCCTCAAATCCTCCCAGAGTGCAGGAAGAACCAACCTGTGCCTCCAGACATGATTACTCTTACTAATAATATAGTCTGGTAGTTAAATACTGGGCTCTGCAGATGGCAAGCTTAGGTTTGAATCCCAGTCTTGCCATTTATAAACTGCATCCTTAACCCAATTACTTAATTTACCGCAGCACTGATTTCCTCAGCTGTAAAACAGGGGCAGTGATAGCACCTATCTTGTGGAGTTGTTATAAAATGTATGCAAAATCACATACAAATACAAATGAAATATAACAGCGTGTGTCAATAGTTTAGCACAACATCTGACACTTCGTAAATAACTGACTAGTGAAAATCATGTTAGTAGGTCCCATTCTCTTCTGTCACATTTCTTCAGAGGGCATAAATGAAGAATTATGCAAATGTTTTCAAAAAGCACAAGATCCTATACAAGTCCTATGACTATCATAAGCTCTATCCTATTATACATCTATCTTAGCCCACATAGAATCATTCATTCATCACAAAATCGATGCTATCACCTTGATGACACTGAAGGCAAAACAGTCCATACACATTAATTTAAAACCACTTCCACCTTCCATGGAATCTCAGTTGTAAATGGAACACCTGAGTTTCTTAGAAAATTAAACACACTCTTCCTAACCCAACCTTCTAATGCAACTAACCTAACTTCCTTGATCACAGATAAAGATGAGCCATGGTTAGGTAAGACTTCCAGGATACCAGAAACAAGATTTCAAAGTGATACCAGGCCACAGGATCTTTTGTCCCAAAGATGGTAGAAACAATGCCAGACAAAACACCAGACAAAAACACACACACAAGCACACACACACATACACGTACACACACACACTTGCATGAGAAAAGCTTTTTGGGGGGGGTTCAGCTAAATTGGGGCTTCAGCTGAAGGAAGTCAGCAATGAATGGTCAAGAGAGGGACTAAGTTGTTCTCTGAACAAAGTGAACAGAAGGTCTTTATTAGTGTGAGTTAAAGTCCAGCAATTCCCATCGGCCTGGGGCATAGATCCAAAAGATGTTTCTTCTTATGATGGACTTGGCCCACCAGGCAGTCATGCTCAACTTGTCCTACACTGTAGAATTTTTTAATTTTTGAGTTGTTATCACTATTATCCTTCACAAAATAACCCAACTTTGTGGGTTTGGGCCCTATGACAGGGTCAGACAACCTCAGATGATACAGCTGCTGAAGGAGCACACGAACCAAGATAAGAAAGAGAGGAGAAAAAAAAGGAAAACAGGTAACAGCTCCAGTGAGTAACTGGCTAAATTAACTGCACATTATCATCTTGGACAAAATATTTCTAAACGATCAACACATCTATGTACAGAATTGATATAATCTGACCCATGGATTAAAATAGCAGATAGAACAGACACAATATGAAGACAGAAATGCCAAGCCTTTTATCTCATTTTAGTCACCCATCAGACAACTACAGTCAAAAGTAGTCAGGAGTTGGTGTTACAGTAAAAGTCGTCTTCAGATCCTTGGGAAGTAATCCAGGCAACTGTTATAACCCGCACACTGGCAGTGCTTTCTACAGCAAGACTGGTGGAAAACTTATATTGTATAACCCAGCTGTATGACCTTCAAAATTAGTGAATTTTAAGTCTACAATAAGCCAATGAAGCTAAAAGGGCTTACTTAGATTTTTCCTTGTTAATAATTTCTCATTTCATGCAAACATTCCGCTTCTGAGGTTTGGTCAGGATCTCACAATGAGTGTGTCGAAAAGAGTACAAGGGTGGAAAAACAACGCATCATGCAACAAAATGGGACAACTTACTGCACCTAGAGGTTTATTTTGCCATCCCAGCTTTCTGTCCCATTACAGTGGTCCCTAACTGTCTCAGGAGCATTTCAGATCCCTTTTCTGACAGCTAGAAAGCTGCTCAGACTAGAATGGATTTCTGTCTCTCTGGGGCTTGAGATAACTTGGTTTTTCTACCATAAAACTCTTAAAAAAAAAAAACCTCAAAGGTGTACACACTATTTACATATAGATAGAACATTAGAAAATAAATAGGAAGTGGAAACAGGATGAACTGTGCCAACGGTCCCCACCCACCCCTAAGTCTTTCCACCCCAACAACCATTAGCAAGATACACCAAAGGTTGGAAGCTTGGTTTAAATCTAGGACAAGAAGAAAGCTTAAAATCCCCACCTGACCTTATATTCAGTCTCAATAAGCTTAGTCTAAAAGCAAAACAAAAAACTCAAGCATGTGGAAAGACAGCAAGTCATATAAAAAATTAAATTTCAAATGAGAACCTCAAGTTTATATTACGGTTCGCCTGGTACTTTGGGTGAATAAAAAGAAAGAACAGGCTTCCTAAAATTCAAAGAAAAGTACATGTGTCCTAAAATTCAAAGAAACTCCTAAGACTCCCTTAGCCAAAATGTCATAGATATTTGGGTCTAATCTCTGGGTCACTATTTGTTGGGGTTGAAACCCTTGTTGGTGTGAAAACTATCCTTGGCAACTCCCACCGTAATTAATGGCCACATAAGATTCTGAAACTAATTTTAAAATCAAAATGAAAACAAATGCTAAGGATGAGCATGTTTATTGCTTTTCCTCCAATTAATTTACATTATCTTTTACCCAGGGGACGGCCTTTTCAAGAGGGTATTTGCATGAGTATCTGTGACTGTATTTATAGTGGTTGGAGAAGTCACGAATGATTACTTCATGCAGTAAACCCCAGAAAATGTGGTCCAGTAGAGAAAAAATGTTGCTGTCCTTGTGAGGATCACATGCATAGGTGACTGATGGGGAAGTGCTGGGTCAATGCTTCACTATCCTAGACCTTGTACAAAAAAGGCTCAGTTGCACTGACCCAAATCCACCTTGGTGCAGTTCCACTGCTACTCACCAAAACCAACTCTAGTATTTAAAACTGAGTGGAAGCCGGGCCTGTTGGCACACGCCTATAATTCCAGCACTCGGGAGGCTGAGACAGGAGGATGGCTATGAGTTCAAGACCAGCCTGGGCTACAAAGTGAGCTCAAGGCCAGCCTGAATGGCATAGCGAAACCCTGTCTCAAAATCACAAGGGCTGGGGATCTAGCTCAGCGTCCTAAGCGCCTGCCTGGAAAGCTCAAGGTTGTGAGTTCGATCCCCGGTGCTGCAAAAAAAATAAAATAAAATAAAACTGAGTGGAGACAACAATCCAGCCACAGACACAGTAGCACCCAAAGAAGACTCTTACTTGTCCATTAAATCTGAATTCCAAACTGGGATAGTAACAGCAAAGCTAAATTGAGGTATCAATCCCATTAGTCACTTGACATGTATCCAGTCAAGTGAGCTTGGATGGGAAAACTTAATGATCAGTCCTTCAGTCCACAGAGTTCCCACAGCTGTCTGCACTATTATTTTTGCCTAGTCATTAGTTTGCAGGGGATGAGGCATCACAGTGATAGTTTTTGCCTATTGATTTATTAAATAAAACATCAACTCCCACCAGCTTTCCAGTCGGTGATGCCTTGTTCCTATTTGGAGCTTATTATACTGAATTCTTACAGGGTAGATCTGTTGAGGTTCCCAGGAAAAACTCCATCCCTTAGGGCAAGAATGAATTTTCTTATAAAAGGAAGGTGTTGGCCATGCTGAGGGGAATGTGGAAAGCTGAGAGCTCACTGGTGGGCCAGAATGGAGACACCCATGGATAAGACAAGTGGGAAACCAGGGTGCAACTGGTAGAGCTGGTAGCCACGTCAGGCTACAGAGCTCTATATTTAGAGACTCACTTATATTGGCAAACTTGTTATTTTATTAAGCAGGTCAGCAGACTTCTTTGTAACAAATCATCCAAAAATATGTGCTATGGATTAAATAAAATGTTGAAAGTTTTTAGAAATTTAATATTCAATTCACTTGAGAATTTTAATAACATAGTTAGATTTCCTAGCAAGGTTAACAGCATTACCCAAACCACATATTTATTTTTACATATTTCAGATGAATAAAAAGTTTAAGAGATAATAACAGAGACTTGTGTGGTCAGTATCATTGTTAATAAACAAAAATTACTAATTAAATTACGTTTCCTTCAAAGTGTTAGAAGGTACTTTTCAAGTTCAACGAAATACACCTGATGGCCCTGTGGCTACTCTTTGAGTTTTCCCTTCAACTTGATGTAAATCACTACTACTCTGAATTCAGTGTTTATAATTCTTGGCTATTTTTTATATTTGACTACATTGTATTTCTAGGTGATATATTTATGATACATATTCTTAAGTTAAAGGTAGTGTGCTATGTGTGTTCTTCTATAACATTCTTTTTGCTCAATATTATACCCAAAAAGTTCGTTTTGATTCACATCTCCATAATTTGTTTTCACTGCTGTGTAACATTCCAATTTATAGGTAACTACAATGATAGGTATTTGAGTTTTCTGTTTTACCTCCTTTATTTACCTGTTCAAAGAGTTTCTTTAGGCCCTCTGCCTAAAAGCAGAATCACAAGGTTATCAAGTAAAGTTTCCTCAACATTACCAGATATAAATCATTTTCCAAATGGCCGGAGCAGCACCTGACCATGCCAGGCTTCCATTTTCACCAAGCTTATCAATGTAAACTCTCATTCTGGTTTTCATTGGTGTTTCTGCACTCTGTTTATAGATTACTGGGTTTATCTGCGAATTAGTTTTCATCATTCTGGCTTTTTTTTTTCCAGTAGTGGGAGTACTAGGGGTTGAATCCAGGGTCTTCGCATTGAGCTACATCGCTAGCCATTTGTTTGTTTGATTGATTGATTGACTGATTGATTCTGAGACAAGATATTGCTAAGTTGCTAAATTGTCCAGGTTGGGCTTGAATTTGGGATTATCCTGCCTCAGGCTACCAGAAGGCTGGGGTTACAGGCATGTGCCCCCATGCCCAGCTTCTTTGGTTCAATTTTTAACTAAGTTGTCTTTTTTCTCTTAGTTTAAGAATTCTTCAAAAAAGAGCTACAGATGGCGGAACAGTAAGCAGCAGAGTAAACAGTCTCTCTGAGAGAAACAGTTCAGATGCTGGAATATAACATCATGGAGAGGACAAGAAGGAAGGACCTGGGTCCCCTGGATCAAGGAAGAATCTAAAATATGAAATGAAGCCCACAAAGAGAAAAAAAAAAGAATTTAAACAAAGAAGAAGGTGGTGGCTGGCAGGCCTCAGCCTGGAGCCAGATTCACCCTGCCAGAAGACCTGCTGAGCCTGGAGACGTGCAGTTGCGGTTGCGGTCATGGTCGCAGCTGCAGTCAACCCCAGAGGTCTCTCCAGAGAGGCGCGGGAGTGAAGGAGAGTGGCGGACGTGGAGATCTGTGGATGTGCAGAT